>JAQBSW010011578.1:0-19600 GCA_029291075.1 Eudiplozoon nipponicum
ATGCGTTATTAGGAGGCTTAGCGCGGCGTGGTCGGCCACGACGACGTGGTAAAGCTTGAGATAGTGTGGGGGACTGGTTGCGGAGTAAGGGCTAAAGGTGAGAGGAAGGCCTTCAAATCGGGAAGGTGTGAGTGGGGGTGGACTGGAGCAAGGTGCGTCACCAAGGAGTCCGCCGTGAACTGAACGGCTTTTCTTTGGATTGCTCCAGCCCGGAAAGGCGTGATGAGCTGGAGGAGGGGTGGTGTCCGGTGTGTGAGTTTGTGCTTTCTCTAGAGTCCTCTGTAGCAGAGTGTAGTCTCGTTTGAGTTTGACTTGTCCGGATGTTAAGATGGGCGAATGTAATTTGAGATGACGAACCTCATCGTCAGACAGTCTTTTGTGCGAGGAGAGAATGAAGGCTCGACCCTTTCCCGAGGAGATCTCTTTAAGGTGGCTAAAGTTTTCCCCTATTTGACTGATGAGATCTGAGGCCAGATCGTCCTTTGAGAGTGGGGAGCGCGGAGACCAAAGAAAGAGGTTTCGCTTGTTGTGGTTTCGCAGGGCAACCTCCCTGGCTACCCCATTCAGAAACGCATCTGCTTGACGCAACAAATGGGGCTGAACGGAGGAGACTGAAAGGTTGCCAGTCAGTGCTCCAAGTAATCCTGTGATATCCGCCATTTGCTGTTGGAGATCAGAAATATTGGAGATAATCTTTTGGGTGAGGAACGGGGAGATGGGGGCTGGCGACGAAAGTTGGTTCATGATGGAGTTAGATAGAAGAGTAGAATTAATATTGATTACGGTAAAAGAGAGGAAAAGAAAGAGTATTGATGAGCGAAAAAGAATAGGTATTAAAATGTAGAAATAAACGGAAAAATCGGGTGGGCTAGAAATAGATCCTTGATAACTGAAGGTAGATTCCAAAATAATGTGTAGGTAGATTCCTGGAGTATCCTGGAGAAGAAATCAGACAAGAAATCCCGAGAATCTGAAAAATAAAAACAAAATAAAACCCGATATCCTTCGAAAGTAGAGAAAAATGTTGAAAACCACAAGCACGCTCTCTCCGGTCGTTGCGTTCCACCCGACAATATATTAATGAATTAATGAATTAATGAATTAATAATTAATAATAATAATAATAATAATAATAATAATAATAATAATAATACATTTATTTGGCATCAAAGGCCAACTGGCCCGACCATTGAAATAGCAAATCAAGGGTAGGATATGTGGAGGTGAATGGAATTGTGACTAGCAAAGTATTTAATAGCAGGGGGAGGGGTTGATGAAGGGAAAAGTTATCATTAACATCAAGATAGTTCAATCTGGTGAAAAAAAATAAAAACGAAATTCCATTTGACTAGACAAGATCAATTGGAGATAGTCCATGAAGTGTCAGAGCATCCAGGCGGGGTAGGTTGGGTCCGGACAGATGAGTTCAAGTGTGAGATCGAAAATGATGGCGGACCGGAGGCAGACGTCGACCGATGGAGTCCATTGTCGTGGAGATTGAGTTGATGGAGCATAGCATAGACCTGGATGGAATCTGCTGGATTGAAGCGAGTGAGTCTTGCAGGGGTCGCAGGCATCCGTAGAACGAGGTTGTGATTGAAGGAAGACGAGGGGGAGTCGATGTCCGAAGCAAACCGTTGGTGGATCGGTAGGGCTGTTGAGTTTCCGGTCTTCCGCTGAAACAAGAAAGAAAAGAATTGGATGAGCAAAACGTAGTAAAGTATCCACAACGTGGATATGATGGGGTCAGGAATGGGCTGAGAAGTGGTATCAGTGAGTCGAGAATGAAAGATTAAAACCAGAGGGGTAAAGTGGAAAATTAGATGACTGCCTGAGGGATTTCGCCCTCCGAAGTCAGTAAAGAGAATAGCCTGGGGTGAAGGAAATGTTATGGATTGAGAAGGAACCAGTTTCGTTTCCAATCGGTCGTATCACAAAGAAGTTTGTTGAAGAAGTACTGATGGGCTGCCTTTTTAAATTCGTGCTGGGGTAGGAGCTTTATGTCCGTGGGAAGAGCGTTGAAGACACTAGTGGCTTTGGAGGAAAGATAGATTTTGTTAAATATGGTGGGGGTATGGTTAGCTTGGATAGAAGAGTTGCTAGAACGTGTGGCGTAGTGGTGACTTGGGTGAGCAAAGTTGGAGAGTGGTAAGCAAGTTGTGATCTTATGGATAAAAGAAATGACTCGAAGGTGACGGGTAAACCAAAGCGGTAGAAGATTTGCCAGGAGTAGGCGTTCCCGATAATTTTGGCATTGCGGGAAGACTCGCTTTAGAAATCTGGAGGATATCTGTTCAATAGTATACGAGGAGGCGAGAGTGAGAGGACAGTAGAATTCGCTGGCGTATGAAATGAGGGGCAGAACGTAGACCTTGAATAGCGTGAGTTGGAGAATGGGGTTGTTAGTCTTAAACAGATCAGACGGGCCCATTTGAAGAGTTTGGAAGTAGTGTGCGTAAGGTGTGGGGAGAAGTCTAGGGATTTTGAAAAATGAATGCCAAGATGTTTGGCCGAATCTATTATTTCTATGTCGAGGGGATAATTTGCAACCGGGATAGAGCAGAATGGGTCAGAGGAGAGTTTCATTAGACGAGTCTTGGTGGGATTTAGTTTGAGACCGATTCTGCTGAGCTGCGAGTGGAGCGAGGATAGGAGCTCCGATATAAGGGGTAAGGAGGAGTTGGATTCTGTGGGGTTACTGAATACGATAACCATGTCATCCGCATATTTGAACAGCTTGAAAAGGTTGTCTTCAACCTGTATTTGCGCGAGCGTAAGGTTGAAGAGAATAGGACCAAGTACGGAGCCCTGGGGAACACCGGATCGGATAAGGGCTGGCCTCGAGTGACTATTGCCGACTTTTGCAGTCGCACATCGGTTTCGGAGATAGTAACTGATAAGATTGAGAACGTTTCCGCAAATACCGCTTCTCAGTAAGGCGGATTCAATTGCTGAAAATGACAGCGAGTCAAAAGCCTTGGATATATCCAGGAAGAGGAGAGTGCACTCAAGACCTTTAGAGAAGGAGGAGTAGCAATGATTGAGAACACTAACTAAGTTGGTGGAAGAGGAGCGGCCATTCAAAAAACCATGTTGATCATCGAGGAGATAGAAGTTTTCCTGAGACTTAATGAAGGGGTAGATTAGGTTGTATAAGACCCTGTCGAAGATTTTGGTGAAAGAAGGAAAGATTGTAATGGAGCAGAGATCTTTAAATGAGGAGATCGACGAAGTGTCATTTGTTGTGATAAGAGAGATCGTCGACTTTAACCAATCCGGAGGAAGATAGGTAGTTTTGAGACAATGGTTAATGACCTTAGCAATCAGAGAGAAGACATTTCAGCCAAGAAGTGCGATCATGCAGACCGAGACACCATACTGATCAAACTGGTGTTTAGATTTAATGTCTTTAATTGCTTGGGCGACGGAAGCCGGTGAGACGTTGAACCAGCGTAGGTTCTCGGTGTCTCCGTTGTCTAATAACTCAGCAGGCGGAGTGGGAGAAAAAAAGAAGTCGAGGAGGTAAGTCAAATAATCATCGGCGAAGCAGGTATCGTTTGACTGGGAGAAGATAATATACGAGGATTTGTGCTTTTGCAGCAATTTGTGTTTGATGATAGCAAACTTTGCCCGGGGGTTAGGAGCTGAGTGGATGCGTCTTTCGATGTGGAGCGCTCGTTTGTTGATAACCTGCTTAATGTGCCCATTTATACGTCTCATACGAAGGCGTGAGCAAGTGACGATGTGCGCAGTTGAGAGTTGCGTGCGAGGTTGTCACGTGCCTTAAACAGAGCGTTCAACTTATTCGTCGTGTATAAGTGTTGAATAGAGGTGGCGGAGTTATTGTGGGAGGATAGGATGTTATAGACTTCGGAAAAGCACGAGGAGAGATTGTTTGGGAGAAAGAGGTCCCTCCAGTTAACTGTGTCACAGAGTCGGCGGAACTCTTCCCAGTTGGTGAATCGTCTGTAGGATTGGGTGTCTTCTCGAGGGGTGATGGATAAGAGAGGTAAGAGGAAGGATACCTGACAGTGATCAAGATTAGGGAAAATCTCCCGAGAGCGAACATCGGTCACCTCGTTATTGGAGAGTACACAATCCAGTTGGTTGTTCCCTCGGGTAGGAAAATGCACGAATTGGTGTAGCAGGTTGTCCGCGAAGAGTCGAAGCAGTGGGTGACTTTCGGAAGCTAGATTATGCCAGTTAGTCATGGGGAGGTTGAGATCACCCACAACGACGTACCGATCGGAGTGCTGAGAGAAAAAAGTGGATAGAAGTTGGGCCCCGCGAGTGTCGTCGATGATTGAGAGGTTAGGGTGTCTTTAGACAACACAGGTAGATATACTTTGGTTATGGATTTGTAGCTGAAACGAGAAAAATTCCAATCCTTGGGAGTTTGATGTCGATAAACGTTTGAGCATGAGAAGGGATCGGACATAGGCAGCTAGCCCGTCCCCACGACCGACAGTCATCAAAGTGGATGGATGGGGACAGCCAAGTTTAAACAAGAAAGCATATGCCTAGCTCGCTTAAGGACATAAATGCTCGTAGTTGATTGATTTTTGGCGTTAGTGATCTACAATTGATGAGAATTGCTGAGAGTGCTCTGTGGGGGATGGTTAGATCGAGGAGGAGAAGTGTGCGGGGGCTTTCCGCTGGCGGGTTGGGCGAGATCGAGGGCTGATGAGGGTGACTGACCGCTCGTTAACGAGGATGGATAATGATAATAATAATAATAATAATAATAATAATAATAATAATAATACACACATTAATAATAATACAATAATAATAATAATAATAATAATAATAATAATAATAATAATAATCAATAATATACTAATAATAATAATAATAATAATAATAATAATAATAATAATAATAATAATAATAATCACAACAAGCGAAACCTCTTTCTCTGGTCTCCGCGCTCCCCTCTCTCAAAAGACGATCTGGCCTCAGATCTCATCCGTCAAATAGGGGAAAACTTCAGCCAACTAAAAGAGATCTCCTCGGGAAAGGGCCGAGCCTTCATCCTCTCCTCACACAAAAGACTGTCCGACGATGAGGTTCATCATCTCAAACTACATTCGCCCATCTTATCATCCGGACAAGTCAAACTCAAACGAGACTACACTCTGCTACAGAGGACTCTTGAGAAAGCACATACTCACACACCGGACACCACCCCTCCTCCAGCTCCTCACGCCTTTCCGGGCTGGAGCAATCCCAAGAAAAGCCGTTCAGTTCACGGCGGACTCCTTGGTGACGCACCTTCCTCCAGTCCACCCCCACTCACACCTTCCCGATTTGAAGGCCTTCCCCTCACCTTTAGCCCTTACTCTGCAACCAGCCCCCCTACACTAGCTCAAGCTTTACCACGTCGTCGTGGCCGACCACGCCGCGCTAAGCCTCATAATAACGCACCTTCACTCCCAAACCCGTCCACCAGGTCTACATCCCCTCGAAAGGTTACCTTTGTGACAGATGCTATGAATCAGAAACTGAAAAAACGTAAGTCTACGAAGACCAAGCAAAACTTCGAGCCAGCCCCATCAAATTCATCTCCCCCTACTGAATCCACCATCGTCCCCACCCTGGACAGTTCCGCCCCAGCTCCTGATCTTTCCCCGTCCTTGCTCGCCCCCCCAACGCACCTTCCGAGTGCCCCCTCGAACACAGATATCTCGCCCCCCTCTTGCTTTCAAACCCTACAACTGCCTCACCCACCTGATAAACGAGGGACAACAACAGAAATCCAAATCGACTCTGACCACTCTATCCTTGTCAACAAGCGGTCTGTCACCCTCATCAGCCCTAGATCTCGCTCAACCCGCCAGCGGAAAGCCCCCGCACGCTTCTCCTCTCCGATCTAACCATCCATCTCTCAAAGCGCTCTCAGCAATCCTCATCAACTGCAGGTCACTTACGCCTAAAATTAATCAACTACGAGCCTTTCTGTCCTCTAACGAGATTGACATATGCGTTCTTGTTGAGACTTGGCTGTCCCCCTCCATCCATAGTGATGACCTTTTCCTCATTCATGGTTACACGTTCCTTCGCAGCGACAGAACTGTCGGTCGCGGAGGCGGACTAGCTGCCTATGTCCGATCCCTTCTTATGCCCAAACGCTTATCGACATCGAACTCTCAAGGGTTGGAATTTTTCTCGTTTCAGCTACAAATCCTTAACCAAAGCATATCTACCTGCGTTGTCTACAGACCCCCTAATATCTCACTCATCGACGACACTCGCGGGGCCCAACTCCTTTCCACTCTTTTCTCTTTACACTCTGATCGGTACGTCGTTGTGGGTGATCTCAACCTCCCCACGACTAACTGGCATAATCTAGCTTCCGAAAATCACCCACTGCTTCGACTCTTTGCGGATAACCTGCTACACCAATTCGTTCATTTTCCTACCCGAGGGAACAACCAACTGGATTGTGTTCTCTCCAATAACGAGGTGACCGATGTTCGCTCTCGGGAAATCTTCCCCAATCTTGATCACTGTCAGGTATCCTTCCTCTTGCCTCTCTTATCCTTCACTCCTCGAGAAGACACCCAATCTTTCAGACGATTCACCAACTGGGACGAGTTCCGCCGACTCTGTGACACAGTTAACTGGAGGGACCTCTTTCTCCCGAACAACCTCTCCTCGTGCTTCTCCGAAGTCCATAACATCCTATCCTCCCACTATAACTCCGCCACCTCTATTCAACAAGTATACTCGACGAATAAGATGAACGCTCTGTTTAAGGCACGTGACAATCTCGCACGCAGCTCTCGCCTACGCACATCGTCACTGGCTCGCGCCCTCGCTCTGAGACGCATTGATGGGCTCATCAAACAGGCTATCAACAAACAAGCGCTCCACGTCGAAAAACGCATCCGCTCAGCTCCTAACCCCCGGGCAAAGTTCGCCATCATCAAACACCAATTGTTGCAAAAGCCCAAAACCTCATATATCAACTTCTCTCAGTCAGACGACCTTTGCTTCGCTAATGACTATCTGACTCATCTTCTCGACTCATTTTCCTCTCCCACTCCGCCTATTGAGATGGTAGACAACGGAGACTCCGAGAACCTTCGCTGGTTATACGTCTCTCCGGCTTCCGTCGCCCAAGCAGTTAAAGACATTAAATCTAAACACCAATTTGATCAATACGGTGTTTCAGTCAGCATGATTGCGCTGCTTGGCTGGAACGTTTTCTCTCTACTTGCAGATGTTATTAATCATTGTGTCGAAACCATCTATCTTCCCTCAGACTGGCTTTGCTCGACGATCTCTCCCATCCCCAAAAACGGCTCTTCCTCGACCTCATCATTTAAAGATCTCCGCCCCATTACTATCGTACCTTCCTTCACCAAAATCTTCGACAGGATCCTATACAACCTAATCTACCCTTTCATTAAGTCCCATGAAAACTTCTACCTCCTTGATGATCAACATGGTTTCCTGAACGGCCGCTCATCTTCCACCAACTTAGTTAGTATTCTCGATCATTGCTACTCTTCTTTCTCTAAAGGGCTTCAGTGCACTCTCCTCTTCCTAGATATATCCAAGGCTTTTGACTCGCTGTCATTTTCAGCAATTGAATCTGCCTTAATGAGAAGCGGTATTTGCGGAAATGTTCTCAATCTTATCAGCTATTATCTTCGGAATCGCTATACAAGAGTAAAAATTGGCAGCAGTCTCTCGAGGCCAACCCATGTCCGATCCGGTGTTCCCCAGGGCTCTGTACTTGGTCCCATTCTCTTCAACCTTGCACTCGCACACATACAGGTTGAAGACACTCTTTTCAAGCTGTTCAAATATGCAGATGATATGGTCATCGTATTCAGCAACCCCACAACTTCCAACCCTTCCTCACCCCTTATATCGGAGCTCCTATCCTCGCTCCACTTGCAGCTCAGCGAAATCGGACTCAAACTAAATCCCACCAAAACCCGCTTAATGAGACTCTCGTCTGATCCATTCTGCTCCATCCCGGCTGCCAACTACCCCCTCGACATAGAAATAATAGATTCGGCCAAACATCTCGGCATTCAATTCTCAAAATCCCTAGACTTCTCCCCACACCTTACTCACACTACCTCCAAACTCTTCAAATGGGCCCGTCTGATCTGTTTTAAGACTAACAATCCCACTCTCCAACTCACATTATTCAAGGTCTACGTTCTGCCCCTCATTTCCTACGCCAGCGAATTCTACTGTCCTCTCACCCACGCCTCCTCGTACACCATTGAACAGGTATCCTCCAGATTTCTTAAGCGAGTCTTCCCGAACTGCCAAAACTACAGGGAACGCCTACTTCTAGCTAACCTCCTTCCGCTTTGGTTCACACGTCACCTTCGAGTCATTTCTTTTATCCATAAGATCTCAACTTCCTTACCACTCTCCAACTTTGCCCACCCAAGTCACCACTACGCCACACGTTCTAGTAACTCTTCTATCCAAGCCTTTCATACCCCCACCTTATTTAAAAAAATCTATCTCTTCTCCAAAGCCACTAATGTCTTCAACGCTCTCCCCACAGACATAAAACTCCTACCCCAGCACGAATTCAAAAAGGCAGCCCATCAGTACTTCTTCAACAAATTTCTTTGTGATACGACCGATTGGAAACGAAACTGGTTCCTTCTCAATCCATAACATTTACTCCACCCTATCTTCTTACCTCTCTTGTCTTATTCTTTTTTCTTCAAGATTCACTAATACCACCTCTCAGCCCATTCCTAACCCCATTATATCCACGTTGCGGATACTCTACTACGTTTTGCTCATCCAACTCTTTTCTTTTTTCTTGTTTCAGCGGAGGACCGGAAACCCAACAGCCCTACCGATTCACCAACGGTTCGCTTCGGACTTCGACTCTCCCTGGTCTTATTTTAATCTCGATCACGTTCTACAGATGCCTGCGATCCTTGCAAGACTCGCTCGCCTCAATCCTGCCGACTCCATCAATTCATTCGTCACGACAACGGACTCCAACGGTCGTCGTCTACCTCCGGGCCGCCATCCTTTTATCTTCATCTTCGTTTTCGATCTCACATTCACCTTGAAGATCTGATACTTCACGGACTATCTCCAATTGATCTTGTCTAGTCAAATGGAACTTCGCTTATATTTATTTTTCACCAGATTGAACTATCTTGTTGTTAATGTTAACTTTTCCCCTCCCCAACCCCTCCCCCCGCTATTAAATACTTTGCTAGTCACAATTCCACTCACCTCCACATATCCTACCCTTGATTTGCTATTTCAATGATTGGGCCAGTTGGCCTTTGATGCCAAATAAATGTATTATTATTATTATTATCCCTAATCCTATATATATATATATATATATATATATATATATATATATATATATATATATATAGCTGGGCCACTTTTTGGGACATTTTAATTCGTGTTCGTACAAAGAATTACTTTTTCAGTGTTAGTTAATCACAGATTCCTTTAACCAGGTCACACCAGGTCAAATTAATTACAGTTTATATAAGGTGAATAACTAAAACAAACAAAAGTGACTGTTTTAAGAAAATGTTCAACTTTAAAAAAGTTGCGAATATTCTTAAACAAATATTATGAATAGCAGTAAACATAACTTTTAAACTACAATAGGTTTCTGTAAGGAAAATAATAAAAATGTCTAAATTGGCCATTCTGTAATTATATATATATATATATATATATATATATATATATATATATATATATATATATATATATATATATATATATATTCTATATGGAATGCTTAATTTATGAACTGTATTATATACTGCGTATCTGGAAACAAATTAGTTCAAATAAGACCTTAATATATCAAAATCAGCATAAACAAACCATATAATCTCATTTAGAATAAATATTCGGTTAGGAAATGTTGGACAGTGGACAAAAAATCTCCAATACGACTGTGTATTTAAACAATGATGTATGTAACTTAATGTAAAGCCTTCGAAAATACGACATCAAATCGAAGTCACTATATATAGTACATGCTGCGCCTATAAATGGTAACAACACTTTCTTTTCCAAAATTCTAAGTCGCTACATGGTACCCACACAGTTGAGTTCAAGATATGCTAAAGTTCATCCTAATTGAGTATTACAACTACTTCTGAATAACTGTTACTCAAGTAAATCCATACACCTTGGTCTAGATCGACTTAAGTTAACACATTTCGCGGTAATCACGACATCATTCAATTATTTATAAAGCAGTTAGATACTTTTCGTTGTGAAGAACTAAAATATATGCAATTGTGTATTAAGTGCTGCATGCCTAGTAAAAAATTAATTCAAAATGGACCTGAAGAATTGACCGAATTTAACCTTAACGGAAGGTATGACCTCAAGTTCAATCCATTATATGCTTAATTGTGGCTCATCAGTAGGAGCCGGTATTACACTTTATACCAACTGTATAGTTTTGGTGAGGAAAGTGGACAACTGTATGGTAAAATTTCCTATACGAATATGTTAACCTGTAGTAGTGGAGATGACTTCATATTAAATCATCAACAATACGACTTCAAAGCCAACTCTCTATTTATAATATGTATTAAGAGACTGTAAATGATATTAGCATTATGGCTCTTAGGACAGTACCTGATACCAACATTATGGTTGCCGAATAGGTACATGGTACCAACACTATGGTTTCCGAGTCGGTACATGGTACCAACACTATGGTTTCCGAGTCGGTACATGGTACCAACACTAAGGTTTCCGAGTTGGTACATGGTACCAAAACGATGGATTTCAATGTATGCTTAAGTGTTTCAAAATTTAGAGTTACATTTATTTCTGAACACCTGTTACTCTAGCAAATTCATACACTCTGGCCTTGATCGATATCAGTTATCAAATTTCACGGTAAGCATGACATCATTCAATTCAGTATATAACAGGTAGATAGTGTTCGTCGTGAAGAACTAAAATATATGTAATTATGTTTTAAGTGTTGCGCATCTTGTAACAAATTAGTTCAAATATGACCAGATGGATAAACCAAAGTCAGCATGAACGCAAGGTATAATCTCATGTACACATGCGTTACGTACTTACCGACAACTCTTCAGTGGAAGTCGGTATTTTGCTCTCTACCCACTGTATAATTGGCCAAGAAATACGGCGGATGTTCAAAGTGTACTACATATTATTGTGTGCTTACAAATGTGAAGTATTTATTTAAATATAAATTCGCACATCTAAGTGAAACTTAAGTGTTTAATATCAATTCCTCCTTTCTATGTTAACTGCCAGTTTGCATAAATGAAGCTATTTAAACGAAATATAACACTCGTTGTAATACGGTTCCTTATTGTGGCCTACTTTTGACATAAGTGACTGAATCATATCCACAAAATTATCGGTGTGAAAATGCGATCAGTAAACGCTGCAAAATTATTTCTCTCAACTAAGATTCTGGTATAGCTGTATTTTACTATAATCAAGGTAGAAAACTTGATATAAACACCTGACCCATTAATTACATACATTTGCCAGTTTAAACTAAGAGTTATATAGTGTAGAAAAGGAGTCAGTTACTAATTCAGGTAACTAGGTTAGTTTTTTTCCTCTTTAGATGGAGCTAATATGGCATCCGTTTAGACCAAAAGTTCCAAATAACCATCCCCGATCTGTCATTACTAAACAGGCACCATACAATATGGAATTTTGAGTCTAAACAGTTTCCATATGAGCTCCACCTAAAAAAGAAAAAAACTAACCAAGTTACATTAGTTAGTATATGACTCCTTTTCTACACTATACAATTCTTAGTTTTTAATGACAAATATATGTACTTAATGGATCTGGTCGTTATATCAAGTTTGCAACCTTGATTATAGTAAATGTTATCACCGCCCGCACAACCAATGCTGATTTAATAGCTGTATTTTGTTTCATTTATTAAATCATTTACTAATTACTGTTTTAATATATTTTCTAACACTTACTCTGACTAACTTTTCAGAATCGCCACGCCATTTGCTGACAATCGTCGTTGCCGAGATGTTGAAAAATGTTGTATTGCATTCGGTCGCCACAGCTTTTGCCAGCAATGTCTTCCCCGTGCCTACATGGGGATCGCAGTTAGCGTTTTAAAGCACACAAAAGAGGGATAATGAGTGTAGGTTTAGGTAAAATTTTTAAAACTTATTACAAAGACCCAGGAGTACCAGCTTTTATAAAGTTGAATTGACTATATTTTACGTGGACTCAATATTTCTGTACGCAAAATTAACTATTGCACCACAATCCGTGGCTTTAAGTGATAGACATTAGTATAGTAAAACCTTCTACACAGGCATATAGAATACGTTCTATTTTTCAACAACATATTGACTTTCAAGACAATAATTGAATGATCATTGTTTGCGCGGACGGTGATAAACAATACTTAAACCAATAAACCCATTATCTTTCTATCTATCAATATATATATATATATAATATATATATATATATATATATATATATATATATATATATTCTTTGAAATGCGAGCTTTAATAAAATTCATTGTACCCTTCCTGTGTGCAAAAACAAAAAGAAATTTTATCAGATATAAGAAAATTTTCTTTCTCATGGTCTTCTCAAATATCTACTCATGAACATATCTTTATATATAAATTGGAAAGCAAAGCAAAATAGAAATATGTGAACAAAGAGAGTGTGAAAACTAGAAACCAATCAAATTGCGTGCGTCACATCCAGTTCAAGCTCAATGCTTGTACGTGCTTCTTCTGTTTACATAAATCCGGCTGCAATTTGTTTATCCATAAGGCTTCGTATGTGGCTAGCTCCCTTTTGTTTTTGCATTTAGTAATTACTTTGAATGCTACGTCTGGAGAACATACGTGCGTTGTTTCGATGATGTGTTGCGCAATAGCAGACGTGTATTCACCATTTGATTTAAAACAGGCGTTCAAGTTGCAATGTTCTCTCATTCGAGTAATTAACCGTCTGGTCGATCGGCCTACGTAAGTTGATCGACAACTTGCGCATGTATATTGGTAAATAATATTTGATATCGACATTAACGGCTGTTTCTCTTTGATTGCTGGTAAAGGCAAGTGTGTTACCCTAAATAACACTCGTAGTTTGGCTGCATTAATTGTGCGCGTTAATGCTGCTTCAACTTTCTTTTGTGCCATTCGGGAAACTGCATCCCCCTTAAATGGGATGTTTAGGTAGACGTTTTTCTTTTCTGGCCCATAATACGTCTGTTTCTGGTTAACTCCCCTTTTAATAATTGATTTAATTAATTGTCTGGGATAGCCATTAGACATTAAATCATTGATGAAACCATTGACATTATAGTCAAAGCGGTAGAACACGATATATTACCATCGCCGGTGCCAGGTCAAATTCTACGCAAGCTTATCTTATTATGCACGAAAGACGTACGATTTCGTTTTAATGGAAACATCTACAAACAGACTGATGGTGTCGCAATGGGAAGCCCCTTATCTCCAGTGTTGGCTGAGATTTTTCTAGGGCACCTAGAAAATACATCATTAAAGAGTGACATAAGTAAATGTGCTCAATATATACGGTACGTGGATGATATATTTCTTGTACTTAAGAACAGGTCGCAATCACGAACATTGCTTCAAAGTTTCAACTAAGCACATAAGAATATCGGTTTCACGTCAGAGCACGAGAAAGATGACTGTCTGCCTTTCCTAGATGTACTATTAAAGAAAGAAACTAATGGTAAATTAAACAGAACAATTTACCATAAACCAACATGGTCTGCACAGTATTTGCATTACAGCAGTTTTGTGCCATTTCAATATAAATTATCAACAGTTCGTGGTTGCTTTTCAAGAATTGACAGGTTGGTTAGTCAAGATTCTAAAGAAAATGAATATAATAAAGCAATTAACGATTTAATGTCTAATGGCTATCCCAGACAATTAATTGAATCAATTATTAAAAGGGGAGTTAACCAGAAACAGACGTATTATGGGCCAGTAAAGAAAAACATCTACCTAAACATCCCATTTAAGGGGGATGCAGTTTACCGAATGGCACAAAAGAAAGTTGAAGCAGCATTAACACGCACATTTAATGCTGCCAAACGACGAGTGTTATTTAGGGTAACACACTTGAACCTAGGCACTTCCACCTCCGGGGTTGTAGCTCTAACCATTGAGTAAATCTGCTGCATCCAAGAATATTGCCGCGGACAGTACTTAAAGTGTTCCCAAAATCGTAATTTTGATTTATATAAGTATAAGATAATATTTCTTTTTGAAAATCTAATTCATGATAATTTACAAAGTATCTGCTTTGATGATTTTATTCCACAAAACGGTATCCAACTTCATAGCGTACCTAGAACCATGTTAGCTTATGCATGCGATGTCTGACATAAATTGCATATAAATAGGTAATAAAATTAAACAATTGCGTTTGGTGGTAGCGATTCTTTAAATCAAGTTTGCAAGCTTAAAGTAAGCACAAATCCCAACGACTGGTTAAATAAAATAGGATTGGTGTTTATGACGACAGGTATATACAACAGGATTGGTGTTTACTTCAAGCTCGCAAACTTGATTTAAAGAATAAATTGAATACGTCTTAATTGTTAGCAAGGGAGCATAGATAATTGTAGATGTGTGGTTTGCTTTTAATAAATTACTTTTAGTTATTTTAGTGATATGAATAATACACTATAAAATAATATTTTCTAATCATTGTCCGAATAACGAGGACTACAAAGATGGTATAGTGTAGCAAAAATATCAAAAAAATGGTCAGTACTTTTGCAAAATGAACGAAAGAAAGAGTACGCTTAATGAAAAGAGCGGATGCGTCTGAAGAGCTACAAATCACGAAGTATTTAAAGCGGCCAATGATTGCGCGGGCGGTGATAAAAGCAAGCTAAAGGAAGGTTGCGATCTTTATAAGAGCACCAATCACATGATTTATAATTGTTAGGTTTGTCATTATTACACATTTGTAATATTAATTATGAAATAAATCATGTGTAGAAGTATACATTTAGTATAAAGTAGGCATGTGCGACTCAGATAATGAAGGCTATTTTCTTCTCGACAGACTGAAATATCTGTTACTTTGTATAGTCACTTATTTGTATAAAAATCTCACATAATACAATGATAAAGAGGAAGCGGGAAACGTATATATTGGGAAACGCGCGTATATACACACGCACAAAGAATGATCAAATTATATTCAAAACATGTACGGAATTCTTTTTTTTATTTAGCTGCGGATTAAGAATGCTGCGTACAACACCCTCAGCTGTACGAAATTCTTTTTTTTTAAACTTTAAAGAACACTTGGAAATCCGCCTGATTTGAAGTGTGATTTTTATAATCGATGAGTTGAGGTATATCGGAAAGTTGTCGAAATCACATCATCAGTAATTGACTATTCCAACTTGCATAACATAGTGAGCATCATTAGCATTTGTGCAAACAGCAATGTTGGACTGTTTGATTAAAGGAAGCGTATCCTTTACATTTAAATATAGCAGGCGCGTTGTTGTATAAACAAACATAAAATGTACATTTGGCTTCCGAGAAATCACTGCCATTTTAATTATTGGAGTAAATATTTCGGATTTTACGTCCTCATTAAAAGATGTACCGGCGTATATTATCTTTTACTTGTGTACGTTTGCATTACATTTTTTAAAGTTTTTTTTATGTTTCAGGTTTGCCTCAACGACTTTTTCTGGGTATTCGTTTTCTAACGAGCACCGACTTTCTTCACACAGGAATTAATCAGAATAGATTTTATTCTGACAATCAAACTTCGTATCAGTTTTCTCTTTTTTTACAAATTTAGACAACCCTGTGGTTTTGGGGATACTGACTTATCCATGTCTGTTCCCGATATATTCTTCTTCTGAGAAAGCTGTGAAGAAAAGACAGTGCGTTAAACTAAAAAATTTTTCACTCTTAATGAAATTGAATGTAATGTGTGTTAAAATTTTTAAGCATGTCGGTATGTTTGAACGTCTCAATTAAAATTTCAAATGCACGTAATATACGCAAATATCAGTAAAAACAAAGCATTGTATAATTTTGATAAAGTAAATCATCTAGTCGACTGGTTTTGTACTTATTGAAGACTTTCCAAATATTGTCCACAATTGTTTTCGCGGACAGGACTTGAACTTGGTCAGTGTGGCAATAGCCAACTTTAAGAAAAATAATGAACAAAGAGACTTATCTGGGGCAGACATTATTTCAACAGAAATTTCTCGCAGAAGCTCCCGTATAAGAATGAAGCAGTGAGCCCAATGATAAAAGCAGACGTCAAGCAGAATTGAACATAAATTAATTAATATTTGTAAATTTGTTTTATTAAACTGATGCTCGTTATGCGAGCAAAATTCGATATATAATTGAGTAAAAATAAAGCATATGTCGTGCATTTAAAATGGCTTCTGATGGGTTCGAAGCGTTGATTCATGGACTGACTTCTCAAATGAATAATTTAACTGCAGAATTAGGCATAAGTAAGTCTCGTCTGGAATTGTGAATTGAACCACTGAACCAACCTGGCGCACGCTACTCAAAATTTTTATTTATATACTAACTTGTTTTTTGGCTAGCCTTTCTTTCTGCTGCAGCCTGTATCGCATGTCCTTATACCAAAAGTTCCAACTAGCCAACTTCAATCCGCCATTATCGAAAAAGCACACCTCTACCTGCTAAAGTGGTATCAAATTGAACATTTATATAATTGAACGATCACTGGTCGCGTGGGCCGTAATAACAATAAACGAGTTGCAATCTTACACAATAATTGATTGCGTGGGTGGTGGTAGCAATTCTTTAAATCAAGTTTGCGAGCTTGAAGTAAACACCAATCTCATTGTATTTAACCAGTCGTTGAACAACTGGTGGTAGTTTTGTTATGTTGTTCAACGACTGGTTAAATACAATGGGATTGGTGTTTACTTCAAGCTCGCAAACTTGATTTAAAAAAGTTGCAATCTTAATTTAAACACCAATAGAATTTTATAAATATATATATTTTTAAAGTACCAACTAAGCATTGTATGGGGTAGGAAAATAAATTCATCCATTAGACCGGATTTGTTCTTATTTGGAACTCCTTAATTAACGTCCAGATTTTTTGTCGCGCTCAGGGCTCAATGTATATATAAAGAATTAAAATACCTTTGGAGTACACAGCGCATTAATGAAGTCCAAATAAAATCTGCTTAACTTGTTTTTTGAGGCCTTCCTGAGTAGATCTTTGAACAAACTTTTTTAAACCTATGAATAATCTAACTTCCGAATATAGTTTTCTTTGAACGATTCTTAATTATTTTCCGGCTCCGCATTTGATAAAACAATATTTAATTTATTTGGCGTTCTGTGGAATATTGATTGCTGTTTCCCATGTAAATGTTATATATTTTGAGAGATTTTCTTTTTACAAACAAATTATAAATTTGAATTTTTAAATCAAGTGTTTCAAGTATTGCCAAAATTTCTTACTACCAAAAATCAAATCCATTAAATTCTCATCTCGATAAACCAAAAAAATATAGTACATACTGAAAATGTACTACTTAATGTCAGAATAATTTGCACATCTTTGATGATTGTTTTTGCCGTAGCGTAATCTTTTTTGTAAACCTACCAAGTTATTAGCAGCAACTGAGTACATCTAATCATTAGTATTACATAAAATTCGTAATTTTCAACGAAAGAACAGGAAAGGGTGATCATTAAAGTAAATTATGCATGAAGAGAATAAATGAAAAACGCGATTTGAAAGGGCAGCCTATGGAATACAAGGTTTCGAATAATACCACCTAACATAGTATAGTCAATATTCTAGAAGAATTGGCGAAACAAAAAATAACAAAACCATGATCGCACATTGTCACCTGACCTTAATATATACCATTATATTATTTTCAACTTGGACCATTTTTAGAGAGACTCTGGAAATGATATAATTTTAAACAATAATCAATTACTAAAGACAGTCTCTTATTAACTTATCGATTTAATGCATAGTTGAATGCGTATACAGCACGTTCATTAACAGCAAAACGTTTGTCGAGCAAAGAATGATTCTTTATCTCTATTCGGTACGATGAAGTACGTATTAAATTGAAATATACTCCTCTACAGCTCATTGTTTTTCTGTCATTTGGAAATCAACTACTATATTTTTTAATTAATTAATTAATTAATTAAATCAATAAGTTGTAACAAAATTTGGAATAAAATGTGATAAAAGTATTTATTTGGTTATTTCCGTAGCACTTCTTCCTGTCTGCTGTATCAATTACAATCGATGACTTTGAGGCAAAACTTGCACATCTAAGGAATAGAGTTACTTTTCTATTTTTTTTATACTTACCAGGTGGTCCGTAAAGCAGCAGTCCTTTCCACGGAGATAGAATTCCCGTAAACAACTGTGGATACTGAAATTATTTATGTAAAAAAATTGGCGGTAAATTAACAATGAATTATATTTACTTTCATGATTTGATAGGTGGTACTGCTTTATTCAAAGTAAAGAGATCGGTTAAGCACGATTATTCAACGTACAGCTTTGGCTAAAACGTAATCAGCGCTAGCAGGGATAAATATTAAATTGGAAATTATTTAACTACATAGTTGCAACGTTTGATTTAAACTTATCTTCCAATTTTTGAATTCCAAATGGAATTCTATTAGAATGGTTATAGACTACTTCAGCAAGAAAATATATTTCATCGGAATTAATCTTATAATATAGAGAGCTATTTAGATAAGATCATCTTAGAATTCTTCGGTCTTATGTAAATTTTTATTATTATTCTTACAGTCATAGTTTGCCCTAATTAGAGATGGACGTTAATAATGTTTAATAATTCATTCAAAAATATGCAACTAAAATTCACATTATAGGATTAGAACTATCTTGCAGTGTGTGGCACTTACATGGAATTCTATTAAAAAACGCGTTGTCGAAATAGCAAGACACTGTACAAATTATAGTTCAGTAACGAATGTCTTGGTCTCGTAATTTAAATTACATGAAATTATACTCTTTTATTATTAAAATCATCGTGATTTAGAAAAAGATACACCTAAATAAAAGTAATTTCTTTGATATAGATTTATATTGGCGCCATTTAAAATGTGACTAATCTGAATATACACCATATGGATATTTCAGAATTGCATCTCTAGCACGATTACTCACAAGCAAACTGTGACAATTACGAGAAATTCTAATTATTTGAAATACGTCGAAATACACTTTAAATGACGCTCCACATACTTTGCTAACGTTTAAATTTATCTGTGGTGAAAGAAAGGCGATTGTTTGCTGTGAATCATTGACGTATACAACCTACATAATTTTACCTGACAGTAAATGAATTTCCAACATTTTGTGCTAAACAGTTTTCATTTTTAACGCAGGTAAAACAAAAGATAAATATACTGTAAACGTCCCGGCTTCAAGTAAATGCCGTACGACGTTACAAACTCGGTTAAGGTGCTCTGGATATAGATATTGTTATGATAGGGAGGCCCTTAAAAGGGCCTGGTCGTGCGTTCTCCGGAATTATTCCGAGTGTGAA
>JAQBSW010011579.1:0-19600 GCA_029291075.1 Eudiplozoon nipponicum
TGATGAACAATGAATAAATTCTTAAGATTTCCCGCATTGATTCTATAAATTACAATTTATAGTTGTCGACCGTTTAGTTGGGGTATGGCAGAAGCCATTGTATTCAGGAGCTACACTTGCTCTCCTCAATACTTATAACAGACTGTTCTATCTAGATGCACAGTTACACTACGACATTTGACCTTTGATCTCGGGCATTCTGACTATGTCATTGTGACCATGCATAAGCCGACATGCAAAAATTTCTACACTACATATCTCACTCTTGGTATACCACCAAAATTTGCATGTTGGACAACTCGCACTTGCCTTTATCAACGTTCTTATATCTTTAAAAATATTCGGTCATATATATCGCTCAGCGATGAGCCTGGTTGTAGCTTCAACTAATGGATATTCCGATTCATGTAGATGTTGAATTAAACTAATCCGTAATTACATCGACACATAAGGTCATGGTTGGTTCCTTGATATTTCATACAATAACTACTTATGAACGACAAACCTGCAACCGTAATCCAGTCTTTTATGCAATTCTCCTTAGAAGGGGTCCACGATTAGCTAGGCATGTCCTTGGCCCTTTGGAAGTTTTCCGCGAATTCCCTGTGTGAAGTGAATAGATCAATACTTCATGACTTTGAAACTATTCTGTACGATTTTTCTAGTTTGGGAACCCGAAATTCCGGCTAAACCCGGTATGATGCGACAACAATAGCTGATCAATCCCCAAAAATCCACGCAGTTGGTACACTTTTCTAAGCTTCACTTGGACATTGATTTCCAAGTGCTTATTTCTCTCTTTGGAGATTATTTGTCCGGGAAATGTAACTGTTGAACAACCAATAATTTTGTTCGCCGGTTTCAACACCAAAAATTGCTAAACACGTTTTTAAATACTCATTGTGTTATTCAGACGATCCACTAATGTTAATGATGTCATCGATATATAACCTTGTAGATGGACAATTAAAATGAACGTTTTTATCCGAACGTAGGAATATTTTGTTTGCATTCTCTAGCTTAAAAGGCGTCCGTAAGAGATCGTGTGATACGCCTGAAAACCGAATTGTAGCGAGTGGTGGTGATAATACGCATTCTTAAATTCTAACATTGTGCAGACCTCATATCTCATAATGCCTCATAGCAAGGTGCTTTGAGTTGAGAGTAGATATGCGCTTCCTTTGGGTCGCTGATATTTATAGCTCATAGTTCCCACCAATGCACATTTGTCTTAGGTTAAGTTTAATAATTAAAACTATTGGCGACAGATGGGAATTTGACCTACTACAACATTCTTCTTTGCGTAATTGCTGGTATTACTAAACTACAGCCGACTGTTTATCTTAAGCCATCGTTTAATTTGGTAATGGTCCCACCGAAATAATTTTATGCTCTACCCCTCTCCTCCCATAATTTATTTTTGTCCAAAATGGTTGACAATCCGCCATGTGTTTTTCAAACACGTCAGTCAAATCACTAGCCACTTCTGGTCAGGGAAAGCAAAGTGAACTCACCATTTTGGCTATTGATCCTGCTTAATTCAGCAACTTCATAACGTTCCATATACATTTATTCTTTTGGATCCAAGGCGAAATTTAAATGGACTAAATAATCTGTACCAATATTATTGCATTTTGCATTAGCGAATGGAAAGTTACACCTGAAAGCAGACTTCTGTCACAGACAATTCCGTATTTCCAACGAGTTCTCTAGTACCACTATTTGTGGCCTATAGCTGATAAGGAAGTAGAGAGTAATCTATTTTGGTAGTATTTGACCATATTATATCCACTTTTGCGCCTTTAACAGTTCAAAATATTGAATCAGACTAACTCGTCTCGAATAAAGTATTTGTTTTTGTTTGACAAGAAGACATTCTTCAGATATCTACTTAAGGTGAATTTCAATACTTCGCCGCCTGATTTCATATTTCCAGGCGTAATTAAGGATTTCCATTCAGAATTATGAAAATACTTCAATTTTCATGCTCATTTAATGTCAGAGAGCCTCACTGACACTATCCCCGTTTCGGATCCATAAAACATTCTTCAGAGACCTTTATCTCTCTTCCTGATTTGTGCTGTCCTTTGTTCTGTGCCCTTATATCCGCGGAAAGAAGCAGTTGACATTTAAAATGAAAGGGGCACCATTTGCGTGGTTTATCGATATACCCACGCGTGTGATTACATTAATACCCACCTCGATATTGTGATATAGCCTTGACTATACATTCGAAATTGCGCGTTTTAAGCCACGAAACTCATCTTCTAATTTTAGAAGTGTGCGAATTTTTCTTTATCTGTTGAATCTTGTAAGAATCCTGTTAGCGCGTGTACCTCCGATTCTTGTTGATTGTACATTACGTCCAGCTTCTAGATCACCAGTTTCATATCTGTCTAAGTATCAGAATTCTCTCTCGGCCTAATGCTTCTTATAGCTCCATAGGTGTTGACGGAATAAAATTATTAGTTTAACCCCATAGCCTAACTATTTCTACTTTCACAGTTAGGTCCTCAGTGGCCTTCTGTTTCAGACTGAATCCATGGTAATACAAAATGAAAGATTTAAAAATGCTATGATTAACAAGTCTGAGGAATATGTTAGGGAATCATACTTTACTCCATTCTAAAAATGGGATGGTGTAATTAATCTCTGAAGCCATTAAATTTAAGAGTAATTGCTTTGCTTTGATATTAATTTTTTTTCCGCAAGTTTCTGAATTGTCGTATTAACTTTTTAATTGATATAATAGAAATATCAAATATTTAATTTGAATATGACAGATGTCTGTACAACGAGCAGCTACACTCGGTCACCAGGTAAAAGATAGAAAAACTGAAACTGAGGAAGAAAGTAAAATTAATGACTAACATGATTTTAAACAAAGAATGTACCAAAATATATTTAAATACATATTTTGGCACACATCTTGATTCTCCATGGTTTGCTTTCATGGGTAGTCACTTTGCACTATCAGCTTGGCCAAGATGCGATTGATCCCCATTTTCGTGTACGCTTCGAGTGCGTCTTCGTGGTGGCTGCGTGCTGATTCGTCCCTTTCCTCCGAAGGCTTCAACTTTGTTCATACCTACCGCTGGAAATGAGGTACGATCTAACCTTCGTTGACTGGCGACGTTTCGATACGGCATTTCCCTTATCATCACCAGTCCTCTAATCACACACACAGTAACCTCGTTCCGAAAAACAGTTCTATTTTATTTTTATTTTTTACTCACTAATGGTTTTGAACAAAGAATTGATCTCAGTAACTAAACTCCATATATGTATATGCGTGGGGCACATGTTCTAGCGCAGACCAATTTGAAAAACATTTTAATAAGAAGTATATCGATCAGCTACCGTAGTGGCTACTCATGCGATTTACATATTTTTTTTAAAACAGAAAGTGTGCCGACCACTTTCCCCAACATGGAATCAGTGATGGATGATAAACCTGACCTAGCTTTTGCTCCATGCATCATTTTATTGGACTCATACACACACCCGTACACTGGTTCAGATGGAATAATTTTATAGTGACATAGGCTTAAAAAACTAACTGTAGCCTAAATGAATATATGCCATAATCTACAGGACTGTTAAATTTCACAACTTTCCCTTGCACAACTTCTGCGATGTTGGATAGACTTTTGTTATTAGATTCCAAGTAGCAGCTGAGTTTTCTAAGTCTGGTCTAATCCAAATGATATACATTCGTAGATGCGTGTATTTCAGTAGTATGCATCATTTTATAAACACCAAAAGTTTTAAGCGCAGATAACTACTTTTTCAATGTCTTTCAGCGAAAGTTGTGCACAAATTGGTCTTGCTTAAGTCATTGACTTCTTGTTGGAGCTTGATCCCAAAGACAAGTTTAATTACGGCATCATGACGATAAATATAATTAAAGTCCACCAAATGATTCTAGTTAAATTGAGAGAAGAAAATAAAGTCGTATTGCTTAAGTTCTGAGCATTACACATTAATTTCAGTAAAAACTCATCTAATTTACAGATAAATTCATTATCCATTCCATCTATCAATATAAACACTTTATCTTTACCATTATTGTTGGAATAATCATTTAGTAGTTTGTAGTCTATCAAAGACCAGAAACTGATCCTGGTTAAATAGAAGATCAGAAAATTAAGTCATAATGCTTAAGTTCTAAGCGTTACACATTAATTTATGTAAAAACTCATCTAATTTACAGATAAATTCATTATCCATTCCATCTATCAATATAAACACTCCATCTTTACCATTATTGTTGGAATAATCATTTAGTAGTTTGTAGTCTATCAAAGGCCAGAAACTGATCCTGGTTAAATAGAAGATCATAAAATTAAGTCATACTGCTTAAGTTCTGAGCATTACACATTAATTTCAGTAAAAACTCATCTAATTTACAGATAAATTCATTATCCATTCCATCTATCAATATAAACACTTTATCTTTACCATTATTGTTGGAATAATCATTTAGTAGTTTGTAGTCTATCAAAGACCAGAAACTGATCTTGGTTAAATAGAAGATCAGAAAATTAAGTCATAATGCTTAAGTTCTAAGCGTTACACATTAATTTATGTAAAAACTCATCTAATTTACATATAAATTCATTATCCATTACAACTATCAGTATAATCACTTTACCTTTATCTTTATTGTTGGAAAAATCATTTAGGTGCTTGTAATCTATCAAAGACTAGAAACTGATCCTGGTTAAATAGAAGATAAGAAGATTAATTTATGCTACTTAAGTTTTGAGCATTACACATTAGTTTACGTAACAACTCATCTATATCCATTTTCCATTCAATCTATCAGTATACTCGCTCTAATTTTATCATTGTAGTTGCAATAATCATTTAGGATTTTGTGGTCGAACTTTGGGTTATTTGTAAGCTTAGTAAATATAATCCTTTTATTTTTAAAATCAAAGTTGTGATCTTGATTTAAACACCACTCCCATTATATAAATGCATTTGCCAGTATAAACTGAACATTATATGATAAAGAAAAGAAAATTTATGTGTAGTACGTGGAAAGTTTCCAATAAGGACGCAACCAATGTTCGATTTATTATTTAAATGTTCGATTCAATAACACTTCCCCAGATAGTATGTTGTGTATTCTATAATGACAGATTCTGGGGGATTATTTGAACAGAGATTTCATATAGGCTTCAGCTAAAGGTAAGTCTAAGCAAGAAACTTTAGCAAATAAATAACTAAAAATTGTGTCTAGCGTTCGGCGGAGTCACTCAGTGTTTAGGTCAAAGAATTCCGAAGCAGACGTGCCCAAATTCGAGCCTTGTTCGCTGCAAATTCTGGACAGTATGCAAAGAGTTCCGAATAAAGACGAAATCGGTCTACTGGATGAATTGCTTTTTCTGTATTATCCTATGCTTAGTTTATACTGACAAATGTATGTGCATAATGGGACAAGTGTGTATATCACATCGCAACGTTGATTTAAATTTACAAATTAAAGAATGCGTGTTCGTATTCCTTGAGGAAAACGTTGTGTCGGTAAGTTGTTCGATGTGGTGGTAAGATAATACTTGGTGTTCTGTATAAGATTGATTTATTGCATTCCATAATTACTTATGCTTTACGATTTTTACTTTTAAATGTTCAATTATTGATGATGAGCGTGTCTATTTTTGTTATAATTAATAGTCTATTCCTTATTGCGTTGAAATGGAACATAAATATCTTTATAATTTGATAAGATTGAGATAATTGTAATCCATTAACCGTAAACTATTGTATTTTAGTTAAGTTATTCGTAGATGATTAATAATGCGTTCATTATTCTGCTTATTATAATTTGATATGTGATGATTGAGGGATAATACCATGTAGCGCTTTTAATTACAAGGTTGAATAATTTTATGTAAATGTTTACATTATGTACAAGAGTCCTTCTTAACACCAAAAAATGTTTTCTTGAATTCCATGTTTGCGATTGATTGATTGCGGTAAGCATTACATCAGTTGAATACCGTTTATTGCGGAGTACTGGTATCTATGCAAGTATTTATTAGGTGTTGCGAACCTCGATTAAATTAGTTCAGTTGTGACCAGAAGGATAAACCAAAGACAGCATGAACGGAAACTATAATCTCATGCACATTCTGGTCACAACTGAACTAATTTGTTACTAGGTTCGCAACAACTAATACATACTTGCATATATACTAGTTCTCCGCAATAAACAGTATTTAACTGTTGTATATTGAATTCAATGATGTCATGCTTACCGCGAAATGTGATAACTGATATCGATCAAGGCCAGAGTGTTTGGATTTACTGGAGTAACAGGTGTTCAGACATAGTTGTAATTCTCAATTTCGGTGAACTATAGCATAAATTGATATCCATCATGTTGATACCATTTTATCAATGCCGCGTTTTGCGTACGCAAAACATTGAGTTCAAATGTTGATACCATGTACCGATTTGGCAACCATAGTGTTAGTACCATGTACCTTTTCGGTATTACAATGTTGGTATCATTTACTAACACAATAGTCATAGTTTTAGTATCCTTTACAGACTCTGTATATATATTATATAGAGTGAGTTAGCTGGAAGTCGTATTTTCGAGACTTTTTATGATGTTAGCTTCACTACTATAGGTTTACACATTCGTCTAGGAGATTGTACCGTCCTATTATCCCACATTCCTCACCCAAATGTTAAAGAGCGTAATACAGGCTCCTACTGATGAGTCGCCAGTAAGCACGAAACGATTGTGCATGAGATTATCCTTTCCGTTCATACTGTCTTTGGTTTATCCTTCTGGTCACAACTGAACTAATTTGTTACTAGGTTCGCATCACCTTATACCTACTAAGATTAAGGCTTATTTGATTCCGTGATTACATTGTATATTAGTATACATTTTATAATATAGTAGCCATAATGTTTAGTATTTATTTGAGTTAGGGTTTTATTTCAGTTGAATACATAAGCATTGTCATAAATTCTATAGAATTTTCGGCAACTATGATAAGGAAATGATTCTCTGAGGAGTCAAGCACCTTAATTAAAGTAAATCCTTTAGCTAAAACAAATTAGATTGAACACTAATGTGTCTCGTGTACATTTTTTGAGGATAAGTGACATCAGTTTGGTGATTTCAAAAATTTTAACAATGATAAAATGTTTTGTATACGCCTCATTAAAACCTGCTATTCTGCTTTCTATCTGACCATCTGTTGAAATTTTTCTTAGGTGGCATAACTCTAGCTGTTATTTTGCTATGAGCATGATTATACAACTACTATCTTTGTGTATAACTTAGGCATCAAATTATACATAAACATGTTACTGTGTTTCGGGACTTTTGATTAAAAAAATGTTTGATGAGCAAATCCGTGAACAATATGTTTCGTATTATTAGTCAAACATGTCGATATAGTATCTCATTTCATGTTGCTCAAGTTTTGACATACCAAAAATCATGATCCACTAACGACTTTGCTCATAATTATGTCCGCATATTTATGAACGTTTTCGTGAAATAGTTACCATATTTGTCTAGTTTTGCTCATTGTAAATTTTTATTATATTTTTTTTGATGCCAGTTTACTTAAAACTGTAACTTTTTTACCGGTGCAGTGGTAAAGAGAATGATTACCTGTCTCTATATCTTCATAGATTTTCTCTCCTTATAATAACCGAGTTTATCAAAAATCTTATTGTAGATAATCGTTGACATTGAAAAATGTTTAGATCATTTTGTGTAAATAGTTTAATTGCAGCGCATTCTATTGTACTTATATTGCATCAATCATGCACAAATACTCACTGATAAGCATGATTGAATTTAGAATCTTTTAGCTAAAATAAACCTTTTCGAATTTGCTTGACGTAAATAAACAGAATATATTTAACTTCGCTTAGTAAACAACTTTAAGCTGTGTCTATACCGACAAAAAAGTAAGGAGACAGATTCACTGAGAAGTCAGCTAAAACTTAAATAAACAACTGTTTATCATATGCAAAGTATTAATTATCCAAATGGATTCTGCAGTTCATTCGTAAAATTAATTTTGTTTATATCCATTTTTTAATTATGCAATTGAATAACTTTTAATCTGTCTGCCAGTTAGTCCTCATTGCCTTAAATATTTTTTTGATATATTTTGTATACTAAATTATTTTTTAACTTAAATATAACATTTTAAATTATAATGTTCGGCAGTTTGTCTGAATAACCTAAGACTAATAACAAAAAATCAACATTAACAAAATTTGCGATAATAATAATAGTAATAATAATAATAATAATAATAATAATAATAATAATAATAATAATAATAATAATAATATAAATAATAATGATCATCATCATAACTTTAATATTGAAAATATATTTTCTTTGGTGACAGAGGCCATCTAGTCACACACCAGAAAATTTCAGATTCCCCGGATTTCTAGGATTATGCAAGGATGTGAGCAGAGATAACTAGAACTTTTACAATACTGGCCATTGCGTCGAAGCTGATACAGAACGAGTTTAAACATAACAAAACAGACTTAAAAAGTAAAGCGAAGTTATATGTCGGTATGTGAATATGCGTTCAAAATTGTGACTGATTATGTTAATCTTTCATCTATACTGACCTTCCGCAAAAAATTAAAGATATCATTAAAAAATCTAGAATGTATGTACCGACAATAATCCTTTGTTGGTAAAAATATGTATGGTTTTAGATTGGAAATTGGCCAATTTTTTATGCTTACAATGTATCGATAGGTAGTAAACGATATTTGCCAAATTTCCATATATTTTACCATTTTTATAATGAGCTATAAAAATATTAGGGCAAAATTGGCCTTTATGTCATTGACATTCAGAGCTTATGAGTCTATAAGAAATTTTAAATCAAAGTAAGTCCTTTAATGTAAGTAGCTTCCCACTTTCTAGCATATACGATCACATTCACTATTAATCAAAAGCGCTTACTATCTAAATTTCTATAATCAAGGTTGCGATCTCGCGCAAATTTCCAACTAACCATCCGAAATCTGACATTAATTAACAGACACCACATGGGGAAGTGGATTGAAATGAACCTTGATATAATAAAACGAACATTGGTTGCGCGGGCGGTGATAAAAACTATTATAATAAAGTTTGCGGTATTGATATAAACACCTGACCCATTAATTACTTCCAAATGTCAGTATAAACTAAGAATTGTATAGTGTGGAAAAGGCAATTCATCCAGTAGACCTGTTTCGTTCTTATTGGGAACTCATCACGTACTGGCCAGAATTTGCCACGGACAGGGCTCGAGCCTGGACACGTCTGCATCGAAATCTAGCGTTCTAACCACTGAGCTACCCTGACGCATACTACACTACACACAATTTTCAATTATATACTAACTAATGTAACTTGGTTGGTCTTTTTTACTTTAGATGGAGTTCATATGACATTCATATTTGAATAACGTATCCGTTTCGTGTTTCTGATTCCCTTCGTGGGAGAAATTTCTTTTCTTATGTCGGTACCTCTTATTACTTCTCTTGCATTGCTTTGGGTTGAGCTGTGTTTTACTGTTGCTATAACTTTTGGTTCATATGAGAATTTGCCGTTTATTTTTTTCATCGAATATCTTACACATTTTACCATTTTGGTGCATTATATCTGTAGATTTTGTCTTACTATGTCATTATAAATCATTATATAATTAATGTTACATATTTGTGTCTATATTTTGTTCTTTTTGGCGTAATTCTGTGTCAATATCTTTTTGGCGTTTTCTTAGATGCAAGAATAAACAAGTTAACTAAAACATGTTTATTTCATACGCGTTTTATGAACTATAATTGTTAAATATTTTAAATTGATTTCTACTTCCTATTTGCTTGAATGCAAAATTTAGCCTTTTTTTCTTGTCCACTTTTAAGTATAGATAGACTATTTTTGTGCATTTTTTGGTTTATGATTAACAATTAATTTTTAATGAGAATATCTATCACACTCAGAAACTAAGAACATATCATAAATTAATTTTCAGCATTTAACCGACTAAAATGATATTAATTTTCGAATAAAGTTTATTTGGAAGAAGACTACTGACATTTACCATATATATACTTGTTTCCCATTTCCATTATCATTTAAAATCACTATCCCACCAAATACTATCTGAAGTGTTGTGATTGAGGGATGTGTAATGATCACTCATCGTTACGGAAATTATTTAACTAGCCTGTTATTTTCTGTCTTGCTATTCATTCTCAATTAAATAAACATTGTTTACGAGGGTGTTGATAAAAATTATTTAAATCAATTTTGCAAACTTGATATAAGCACCAATCCCATTGTATTTAACCAGTCGCACAACATTGCAAACGTACTGATGTGTTTCGAACTTCCATGATCACCATCAGAGCATGAAGGCAAACTGACTAGCGAGGATCAAATCGAAATGCATATATAGTGAAAGCAATATTAGATATGCGGCTACAAAAATTTAATGTTCTTGACTGCCTAGAAATTTAACAGTTGAAATTTTCAGTTCCGCACAATATATATAAGATTACTAGGGGTATTTAATTTTGCATACCAAATATGTACATTGCGGTTTGATCCTCGCTATTCTGTTTGCCGTCTTGCTCAAATGATGGTCATAGAAGATCGAAACGCGTCAGTACATATGAATGAGTGGAGTTTTGCTATATTATTTGACTGGTTAAATATAATGGGATTGGTAGTTATATCAGACTCGAATAGTTGATTTTCATAATACATTTTGTCTTTTTTACAAAACAAAATTTATGTTAGTATTTTAGCCTCAAACAAACATTTGAACATTTAATTACCATAAGGATATGCGGTAGTCAGCATGTTAAAACGTTTTATCATATTTACTTATGTGGTTTGGGCTTAATTGTTACGCATATATAGAAGCTGACAGCATGCCTCAAAACCACCTGATAATTAATTAAGCCATGTTGAACATGTAAATGGTAGATTATCTTATGCATATTGTGATGGAAACGGTAATAAAACCATTTTAAAATTGGGGCATTAACTTGGCGAAATGAATGCGTATTCACCATTGGTTTAGTTTACTAACGTTGAAAATGATACCAAAACCATGATATTGTACTTGGGATAAATTTTATCGAAATTGCGAATTACAAATAATGGAAACCAGTAACTTCAGCAAAAGTTTTTATCATGACCTTAATTGACATAAATTATTACATTTATATACTTATCATGACGTCATTCATTGAAACATTAAATTTATTTTCTAATGCGAAGTACTAGCTTTTATTTATTTATGTATTAGTTATCGTGAGACATTTAATCTTTCACTTATTACAAGCCAGGAAGGTATCACGAAGTCAGAATTAAAAATATGTGTAATCACATTTTCGTATGCGTTTTGTGATTGATAGTTAGCAAACTTCGGGTAAAATTTAATCTATCTCAAAAATTCTAATGTTGGCACCATTTTTATCGTTTGAACATGTTCGATGTTTGAATTAGACTTTGAATTCGCACCGTAATTGATTTAGTTCGAACTTGGCTTTATTATTGCTTTTAACCATGTAGATTCTGTATTTAGCGGAGAACTAATATATATGCAATTATGTATTAGGTGTTGCGCAAATAGTGACAAATTAGTTCCAATATGACCATAAGGTTAAACAAAAGAGAGCATGAGCGTAAAGTATCATCTCGTGCATATTCATTTCGTGCTTACTGGCGACTCATCAGTAGAAGCCGATATAACGCCCTTTACCCGCTATATGAAATTAAAATGTTATGCATTATATCATCATGTTAGTCAACAATACATACAATCAATTGCTAGTCATGGTTCTCATTTGTTGCATAATGTTACACTCGAATTATACCTTAATTTATCCTATTTTGATGATGAATATAATACTATTTACCGCTGAACTTTCTGATGTTGATATATTGTACATTACAACTTGTGAGATTTACTTATCTACATGAGACTAATTGCACGTATTTATGTGATGTGATATCTTTTTTATATTTTACATTTTGCAATATTATTATCTATTTGATGAAACATGTGTGATATGAATCCAAATAAAGATAATCTATTCTGTTCTATTCTATTCTATTCTATACAATTGAGTGAGGAATATGGGAAAATAAGACAGTGAAATCTCCTATACGGATATGTGAACGTGAAGTATTGAAGCTAACTTCATAGAAATTCTTCCAAATGTGACTTCAAATCCAACTTATATATATACCAAGTCTATAAATTTTGTATATATGTATATATATTTGAATATATATATATATATATATATATATATATATATATATATATATATATAATCTATGGTACTCGGGTGTCATCATTTTTAACGTCTTTAATTCGCAGCTAAATAAACAGAAATAGTTTGAATATGAATTCAGATAAGAATAGTGTATGTTTTTACTTGTTTTTGCATGCACGTTTACTGTTTTCTGTTTGTTATTGTATAATTTATGTCTAAAATCTACACCATAATCTTTCTTTTTATAAAATTACTATTTAAGTTACCAGTATTTGCAGTTGAGTTGAGTTCTTACGAAAAGAAAATGGCCTCTTTTATTTGTGATGTATTGCCCAGTTTATAGTAAATTTATGCTTCAATACACACTTTGTTACCCAATGGAAGTTATAAAAATTATTTGTTAAAGTTATTCAAATTGAAATCCAATTGAATTTAAATAAGCATATCTATTACGCTTTCTTATATTCTTTATAATTAAGGTTTACTTAGAAAAGCACAGAGGCAAATGCCTAAAAGAATTGGAATCAGAATTGGTACGGCTTCACAACCAAGATAACATAGAGATTAACGAGTATAATGCAACTGTTGGTAACTACACAAAGGAAAACGGTCACATCTCAGGATACGATGACGATAGCAACGAAATATTCATGCGGGCAAGAGAAACGTCTCCAGAGTTGAACGACTTAAATGTGAATGCGAGTGAACTGGATGAAAAACGGGCGGCAGGTCTAACATCTGAGAATTTAAATCGTGAAGTCAATCGTTACCACATATCCAATTCTGCTGCGCGGTCATACATCCCAGCTGTAAGAATTTATTACATAACATTACGCGAATTATTTTAATTTTATCAATGACCTAAAAATTCAACAGCACTACTCCAATGAAATAGTATTGTTAAATGGAAACGTTTCCTATTATTTTAGATTTTTTTATTTTATCAATTAAAAATATTCTTAAACAATATCGGGATAAGAGTTGCAATTTCAATATCATTTGTAAATTTTCTGAAAGACAACACGGGTACATTCGTTGTTCAAACATAGGCAACGTTAGTTAATTCGCAAATTAAATCTGCATAGCTTTTGGTACCAATCTAAGTTCGTGCGGAATCAGTTAGGCTGTTAGATTTGATTTGATTTTGATCCAAACCAGGATGAAAACATTAACTTTGTCACTATGCACCGTCATTTTGCTACAGATCGTGTGGTTTCAGAATTTAGCACATACACTATTCTAGGAACTGGCAATACCTTTGACTTTCTATGACTATTTACCCAGAATATTTAAGAACTATTTTACTTTTCCTAATTGAACTTGGTAATCAAGGGCGTTTTCTTAACCTATTTCAATATTTCAGCTAGTTTGCAATTGATTGGTCAGTCCTGTAAACAAAAATAATGTTCAATAAAAAATGAACTATATAGAAAAGTCGACAAAAACGAATTAGAAGCAATACAGCATCATTCGTAGAATTGCGGACAGCAATACAATGGCATTTCGTAAATGATGTTTCATTGTTGTATAACCATGAATAAAGATAAAAATGAAAAATATATAAAGCTGATAGTGTAAATAATTTAAAAACAGAAATAACAGTGATTAAATTGCTAATTTAAAACAAACTTATAATAAAGTAGAGGGATATATAAACTTGAGAACATAGTTTTGATGAAGACATTTATCTGTTTAACACACAGAAATGAGGCAACCAAGACCCCTAAACTTTCCTTTCTTTTGTTTTTCTTCCTAATTACATCCAAACGTCACAATTAATTCTGCGAACATGAAAAGTAAATGAAAAGGTGATTCTACTAGAAATCTGCACTAAGAGCGCCGCTGGGCCCGATTTGATGCCATAACGCACAGAGGTCCCAAACAAGAACTGTGGTACGCACATGGGCTCCATCCTGGTAGACAATCGGTTTCTACATTACCCAATTTGATTTTAGCTGACTTTAATTTTGCCTGTCATGTAAAAGTGTGTGAATATTTTTTCTTTCGCAAATCTGAAAATATCTGAGATAATGAAGCTCTACCGTCCTAGTGCAAGTGATGTATTCCTAACTGTTTATCTAGCAAGAAGCCATAGCTGGTCTGTTCACATATAGGTCTACGTATGTTAGCTTTGATAAGCTTTATGAGCTAATTTTCACAAAAGAGTTGGTCGAATGCCTATAAGCGTCTAAGAACTTCACTATGAAGGACCACGTGCGAATAGCGTATGACAAAACCGCATGTACGGATTTATTTTACGCACGTCCTTTAAGAAATGGTGAAATACTCGTGTTTCTCCATAAATGATGAAGTTCGGTGAAAACGTCTCTGGCTTTCGCGATTCACAATTGCAGCCTGTTCCTCATATGGCCAAAGATATTTATGCAAATCTCACAATTAATCTTTCAATAATGTCCAGGTTCTCACAACTCAGCCGCAGAATTAAAAAGAATTATGATTAATCCCACAAAAGTATCTTACAATTAGAGTTTAAATTCAATATAAAAAAATCGAACAACGACTGCTAAGCTATTCAAAGTGACCTGTTCAGAATAACGGTGGGAAAATAACAATATAATATTATCTGTATAATGATAATAAATTAAACTATAGCAGGGGAGAAATTTTAAGTCTGTATCTCGGGTGTATGAATGAATACTTTTCATAATGTCATTTATTTCATGATTATAGAATAGTTTGGAATTTATATATCCTTGGTGCGCAACGCTAACAAATGTAAAGTTGCGCCATAATCGCTTTTAGATCCAAATGTGACTAGCTGTGTTTGTATTGAGACAAAGTATAATATATAAATGTGGGATATATACATGTCTCTGTTCGAGTACTTGCCTTAAAGTGAAAGTATTATCTATACAGCATCATTGTGGCCGGAATCCGGCTTGTTCACCTCTACCATGGTATTCATGCAAAGCACCGAGAAAGTGTAAAATAATCGAAGCAAATCACCTAGATACGGCAGAACTCGAGTTTATACCATGATAGCTAGCGCATAAATTCCAATCGTTTTTTAAAGATAATAACGATGATCGACTTACTGTAATTAACCTTATTAATCTACTTATCCCATGTAGTTAAAAACGATTAGTCAATGTCAAAAAAATGTGTCGCCACCGTACGAAAATAAGATTGGAAGCAGATCATCGAATCCTGCAGCTTTGCGATGCTTAAGATTTAAGACAGAACTTCGTGTTTCTAATGCTGAGTTATTGTCAGATTGGCGTTTTATAATGGTGATACCGACATTCTTTTGGGGATCGGGATTTCGGCAGATGCCTAAGAATGTTGATCTTTAATGCGTTTGGTCCATCTATCCAGATTACACATTTTCTCACACATTTAGATTATTGTCACAGTCGTTTATTGTCTCGCTAACTTTTACACATTGGACTTGTTGCACAAATGATTTAGAGGAAAAATGAGCTGTTACCTGGTGAGACTTTTTTTAAATATCTTCAGTTTCTTTGTTCCAAAATAATTCAAAATCAACAAACAATCTGAGCTTAGGCTGGCATCTGATATCTCTACAAATTTTATTATATGCAGAGCTAGCTGAAACTTGACGCCTAGTTTAGAGAATTTCCAAAGACTTTTGAGGCCACCAATGCCTAATTTAATGAAGCTTACAACGACACATAAAATAGAAGCTGTACTGTTCATAGCGCATCCAATCTTCGACCACAATAAGCTTGAAATTTTACCATCAACACCATTTATGATCGATTTTTAAATGTCGTGCTATTTCCGATGGAAATACTGTTGTTGGAGTTTGCTTACGTATAATTGAGATTTTTTCTTACTTTGCTTACTGAAATTTAATAATGAAAATCTACAACGGATAAGTGCATGGCTAAAGTCAACATAGGTGTTGAAATACAATCAACAGTCGTGAATGCAACCTTGCAATCTGTAATTAATTGCTACATTATCTATTTGAACCGACAGTTGTCAGAGAGCTGGAGTGTGCCATGTGGCGTAACGCGTTACATCGCGACAATTTTTTTTGCAATTCAAATATATGCTATGCTTTGCACATCTATCCAACAGTCGTTCACCATTATGGTTGCGCATTTACCTCAAATTACATCTACCATGTAGACGACTTCCTGCGACGCTTAAGCTTCCAACATCAGCATTAATGTCACACATAACCACGAATATGTATGAACTACCTGCTCTACTTAGTGTAAACAAAGGTCAGAGTAGAACATATCTTTGCAGTCCTCCCTGCTGCAATTGATGGAAGCATTCGAAGATATTGACGAAAATGCCGCGTTGATTAAGGTTTCTCGCATTGATGTTAAAAGACGCCTTTAAGCGTGTCGCAGATACTCGCATGTTTACAGTGATCTTTTCAGTTAAACAAACTTAAGCTTGTATGTTAAGGACAAAACCGAAAATTTATTGGCCGACTTGAGAAAATTTCGTGATAACAGAAGTTCGAAAACAATGTCGCGTGAATAAGAATTGTGCATCCAGTTCTTTAATAGTCATAGGTGCCCGAAATTTAGGTTTGACGCGTTACTGTTAGATCGTGAGGACATGGAATGTGAAGGCAAAGAAGCTGAACTGGAACTGAAGGCGTCTTCGTTAGCCTGTTGACGCTTTTCAACCCTGCACGGTACAGCAGATAAAGCGAATGCTTTTATCCTGCACTACGTCCGATGCAGTATGGATTTATTATAGTTTTTATTATTCGTGGTTATATTTAGGCTTTGAAAGAACAATAGTTCACTCTATGTGCCCAAGCGCAAATGGCCAAAATTTCTTTCAGTAGCGAAAACTATGCAACAAAAGAATCCTTTTAAACCAAGAAGAAACTGTTACGCCTAGAATTAATTGTTTAGTGCCGATTGTGGATCACGGAAACCGATAAGCCTTATTGTGCCTTAATATATTTTTTTAAATTTGATTGCGGAGTGCAAGCTTCATATTTTCCTATGCCGCGTTTTGCGTACGCGGATTGTATCTTTGAACTAACAGTTTCGCAAAGATCCGATTGATCACAATTTCCATGTCCTTTTTGTCATCGATCGGGCTGGGTTCGTATTCGTCCCTTTCTTCCGAAGTCTTCAACATGTGTGATAGAATCTGATAGATGTGATAGAACTGCATTTCCATCGGTTAGTATGAACGATGTCGGAGCCTTCGGAAGAAAGGGACGTATACAAACCCAGCCCGATCGAAGACAAAAAGGACATGGAAATTGTGATCAATCGGATATTTGTGAAACTGTTAGTGCAAACATATATTCGCGATAATTTGATATGATATTATCGCTTTTAACATGCAAATGGATGAATAGAAAAACTATCATAGTGTTCCGTATGGTATATAGATAAATTGACATACGTAAATGTTATTACCTCGTTTACGAATACATAAGTCATAAAGGAATTGGAATGTTTAAATCGATTCATAACGGAAAACCTATAAATAATCGCCGAAATTGCGATGTTTGTAACTACTAAAATTAAAATAGTAAGCCTATGTATGACCTGAACATGTTTTACGATGAGAATTGTGTACTATAGATAAAACAAGCGTATCCCGAAGAAGTAATCACTTTAGAAATAGATTTTGAATATCTTTATAAATTATTTGGAAGACACATTTTTTTAGATAAGCACCATGAAACAGAAACTATTCGCAGGATTCTTAGATGATATACCTGTTATTGTCCATTATGGTGAAGAGGAGTTGTGCATTATTTACAATAGTTCATCTGCTGTATTAGCATTTCGAGACTTCGAACAAACACGCAGTAATACATTTAAACGAACATTGGTTGCGCGAGCGGTGATAGCATTTACTATAATCAAAGTTGCGAACTTGATATAAACAACTTACCCATTAGGTATTTATATATATATATATATATATATATATATATATATATATATATATAAATGTTCATTTAAATACAACTTCCCCATCTAGTGTGGTGTCTTTTCAGTTATGACAGATTGGGGATGGTTAGTTGGAACTTTGGCTCTAAATGGATGCCATATGAGCTCCACATTCAAGGGAAATAAACTAACCGAGTTAAATTAGTTAGTATATGACTGAAAATTGTGTGTAGTATTCGGCAGCGTGGCTCAGTTGTTAGAGAATCAGATCCTGAAGCAGACGTGCCCAGGTTCGAGCCCTGTCCGCGGCATATTCTGGCCAGTACATGATGAGTTCCCAATAAGGACGAAACAGGACACCTGGATGAATTGCCTTTTATACACTACACAATTCTTGATTTATACTGACATATGTAAGTACTTAATGTGTAAGGTGTTTATATCAAGTTCGTAACCTTGATTATTGTAAATGTTATCACCGCTCGCGCAACTAATGTTCGTTTAAATATATAAATTTTCATTTCAATACCACTTCCCCATCTAGTGTGGTTTATTAAGTGTTTCAAACCTAGTAACAAATTAGTTCAGTTCTGACCAGAAGGATAAACCAAAGGCACCATGAACGGAAAGTATAATCTCATGCACATTCGTTTCGTGCTTACTGGCGACTCATCAGTAGGAGCCGGGATTACGCCCTTTAACCACTATATATTTGGTAGAGGAATTTTGGATAATAGGACGATACAATCTCCTAGACGAATGTGCTAACCTGCAGTAGTGAAGCTAATATTATATAAATTGTCAATCTTGCGACTTCAACGCTAACTCACTCTATATAATATATATAACGAGTCTGTAAAGGATACTATCCTTCTAGTCATAACTGAACTAATTTGTTACTAGAATCGCAACACCTAATACATACTAGCATATATATTAGTTCTCTGCAAAAAACAGTTTTTAACTGTTATACACTGAATATAATGATGCCATGCTTACCGCAAAATGTGATAACTGATATCGATCAAGGCCAGAGTGTATGGATTTACTGGAATAACAGGTGTTCAGAAATAGTTGTAATTCTCAATTTCGGTGAACTATAGCATAAATTGATATCCATCATGTTGGTTCCATGTACCGACTCGGAAACCATAGTGTTAGTAACATGTACCTTTTCGGTACAATAATGTTGGTATCGGTTACTAACACAATAGCCATAGTGTTAGTATCCTTTACAGACTCGGTATATATATTATATAGTGTGAGTTAGCGTTGAAGTCGCATTGTCGTTGACTTTATATGATGTTAGCTTCACTATTGCAGGTTTACACATTCGTCTAGGAGATTGTACCGTCCTATTATCCCACATTCTTCGACCAAATATATAGTGGTTAAAGGGCGTAATACCGGCTCCTACTGATGAGTCGTCAGTA
>JAQBSW010011580.1:0-19600 GCA_029291075.1 Eudiplozoon nipponicum
GTTAATCGATTTTTATCCCAAATAGATGAAAAAGGAAGTCAATTTTATTTATACCAAAAAAACAGTACAATACTCAATATCCTGGCGCGGTCGCCAATTTTGTAAACGCCCGGCTTCAAGTAAATGCCGTACGACGTTACAAACTCGGTTAAGGTGCTCTGGATATAGCGTTATTGTTACTGATAGGGGGCCCTTAACAGGGCCCTGGTAACGTGCGTTCTCCTGGAAGTCTTCAGTGTGAAGATGTCCTAGAGCCTTTGGTGGACTCTGGTTGAGGTGTCGCTCCCGTGGTTGCGCTGTAATCTCGATGTGGAAACGTCGTTGCAAGTTCTGCAATCAATTGGCTCGTCTCGCTGGCTATACTCGCAACAAGATGAGTCACGGATGCTGGCCAATTGTTGGTGAAGACTAATTCAAATCACCAGCGTGGGTAATGACAGCCGACAGCACGCACACGTGACAGTGCAGAGCAGAACGCAAATGCGACAACTAGACTTGCATGGTAAATTTGCCGTGCTTCAATTGCTATGCCATAGCCATGTCTACTTGCACACTATTAGACGTTGTAACGACACAAATCAATCGCCGACATATTGCGTAAATTAAATTCAAATTTATTTACGTTGCACCAATGAGAAAAAAGCAAATTGTCGTTTAACCACGTTTAACCAATAGTATGCAAGTACACATATTGCATGCTATTTAAGCACGGTAATTTACCATGCAAGTCAGTGGGTCATATCTGCTTTCTGCCTCGTGTTACACATGTGCGTGCTGTCGGCTGTCAATACCTACGCTGGATATTGATTTGTTTCACCAACAATTAGCAAAATCCGTGACTCACCGTGTTGCTCTTCAACCAGCAAGACGAGCCAATTAATGCAGAACTTCAACGAAGTTATCCACATCGTGGTAACAACAGCAGGAACTACAACCAGAGTCCACCCAAGGAACAGAACATCAACTTACATATATATAACTTACGAGAACGCCGCCAAGGCCCTGTTAAGGGCCCACCTATCAGTAACTAATCTCTATTCAGAGCACCTTAACCGAGTTTGTAACGTCGTACGGCATTTACTTGAAGCCGTGGCGTTTACAAAATTGGCGACCGCGCCAGGATATTGATTATTGTTCTGATTTTTTGGTATAAATAAAATTGACTTCCTTTTCAACTATTTGAGATAAATAGATTGACATTTGTGTTTTCTTTACCCTGATCGTGGTTTTCTGGGAAATCTGTTAGGTATATATTCGTGGATTTGTGGGAATTATAATACATTGTCATCAAAGGCCAACTGGGCCTCTATTTAACTTTCCTACGTACGAAACGGCACCGTACGTACTCGTCAAACTCAACTGTGGAAGCTGTTTGTGGGTAAGCGTTTCGTTAAAGTATATTTATATATTTTCATATTGCTTTTAATTTATGTTTTTAAGATCCCGTAAGATTGTTAAAATGTCAGGTCCAATTTTAGATATTGATGTTCCTGTTTGGATGGAGATAGTGAGCTATTTTTTATGCGCGTAGACTCCGCTTTCTCCCCGTTTCCTGATTATGACAGTCATCAAAAACTGTCAAAGGTTTTTGCTAAACTACCTTCTGAATTGCAGCGACGGATTTATCCTAAGCTTGAGGCCATTAGGAAGCTACCTAATCCCATTTTGGGCCTACAAAACGAGGTAGAATCCTTGCTTGGACCCACGGAAACTGAGCAGATAATAAACAAATATGCGTAGTTAGATATGCCAAATCTTGGCCCCATAGAAATACTGAGGGAATTACGGAAACGTTGGTATAAAACCAACATTTCTGACCATGAGGCTAAGGTTGTTTTTATTAACAATCTTCCCCAAACATTAAAACTCTTTGCCAGACAGCTCCCCAACACTCTCTCTATAGATGACTTATCTGAGAGATGGGAGTTAGAATATAGGGTTTTGGAACCCAAAGTGAATCCATCATCCTTTTCTTCACCCCCGCAAGATGATAGAATCTCCTCTTTAGAGAGAACAGTGGCGAACATGGCCAAAGTTCTAGAAGGATTGGCCATTACCAAATCCGAGATAAATCAAGTGAATGCTCGACCAAAATTCGTTTCCAAGTCAAATTATAATGGTAGGCGGCGATCGAGATCTCCGCAATCCTTTAATAAATATGCTCCAAAGAACTGGTGTTATAACCACCAGAAGTTTTTTATGCTTGCCAAGTTTGTCTTTGTCGTTCCGAAGAATTTCCGAATGAGTGTCAATTTCCACAGCTGACGGAGAGGACAACAGACCGCAGGCACAAGGGTGCATCAGTATCGGGAAACGTCTGGCGCAGGAAGTAGAAGACCGTACTTTCTGCACATCAACGGCGTCAACGGCGCTACATGGAAGAAGCCAACTACAATCCGACATCCCTGTCGACTCTTTTCGTCCACGCAGAATTTTTCACATAGAGAACCAAACAGACAATGCCGGTCGCTATCACCAGCCTACTTGTTTGCATGACCCGGCCAAACAGCCAAACGAACTTCTGCACCATCTTGATTTCAAAACTGGCGAAGAGTACATCGTAGACACAGGTGCGGCAGTCTCAGTTCTCAAAGGTGATTCAATGGCCGAGATGTCGCTAGGCGTTCTTCTCGCAACAGCTACAGGCGAGCCCATACCAACCTATGGCTGCCAATACCGCACACTCAACATAGGTCTACGACGTGAATTTTCCCACAACTTCATCATTGCCAAGGTCTCACATAATATAAAAGGCCTTGATTTGCTTCTGGAATTTCGGCTCATTGTTGATCTTGCCAATCAAAAGATCATCGACCCCTCCACCGGACTTGAACAAAGCTTTTCGACACTTGCCTCCGAGCGTTTGGAGTTACAGGTCATTCAGCCAACCCCAGTGCATCATTCAGCAGAGATATCAGCAGCTCTTCGAAAATACAAATCGCTTTTCGATCTTAACAAGTCAGAGCTACGAGTCTCCAACACGATGCATCATATCGTCACAGAAGGACAACCTATTGCACTCAAGAAGCGACCACTGGCTCCTGCTAAGCTGAAAGCTGCCCAAGAAGAATTCTCAAGGCTTTTGGAAGAGGGAATCATCAGACCATCGAAAAGTTCATGGGCGTCACCACTGCACTTAGTCTCTAAATCAAACGGATCGTACAGAGCCTGTGGAGACTACCGTAAGCTAAATTCAGTGACAAAATCTGATGCATATCCTATTCCAAATATCAACACTTTACTTGAAAAACTCAACGGCAGCAATTTCTTCTCAGTGATTGACCTCAGACAAGCGTACCATCACATACCGGTAGCACCAGAGGATATCGAGAAAACTGCAGTCATCACTTTGGCCTTTTTGAATATCTTTACATGCCTTTTGGACTCAAGTGTGCTACTCAGACATTTCAAAGATTCATAGACAACATACTTCGCGACGACTCTGCTTATTGTATGTCATATCTCGATGACATTATGGTATTCAGTCCAGATCTAGAATCTCATGCGAAACATCTACGAAATGTCCTCTCACGCTTATCCAACCACGGACTCAAGATCAACTGTGACAAGACGCAGATTGCAACTTCATCCGTCGACTTCTTAGGGCATCGTATCACGGCCCAAGGTATTCAACCGTTGCCGTCAAAGACGAATTCAATCAAGAATATCAAGTCCCTAAGGACTGTGAGCGAGTTGCAGAAAATCCTGCGAGTACTAAACTATTATCGCAAGTTCCTTCCGGGCCTTTCAAAACAACTTTATCCTTTGTGCAGGCACCTGCGGAACCGGAAAGGACTTAGCAAGAATTCCATCATTGCTTGGTCATCCGAAGACGAGGAATTACTTCGACTTGCCATCAACTCGTTAGCAAATGCCACAATGCTAACGCATCCAGATTTCGAAAAGCTATTTCTACCCACGACAGATGCTTCTGAATTCGCTATTGGAGCCACTTTGGAACAAGAGATCGACGGAGTTCGGAACCCTATCAGTTTCTACTCGCGTACTCTCCAACCAGTAGAAACGAGGTACGACACTTTCGGCCGAGAACTTCTCGCCATCCACGACGCAGTGCGCCATTTTATCAGCATCATTGGCAGTAGCAGATTTGTTGTTTTCACAGATCATGCACCACCAGTTAGCGCACTTCGAAACGCAACTTCATCTATCGCCAAGTACCCTGCCAGAGTGGAAAGACAGCTTTCTCGTCTAAGCGAATGGCAATTTGACGTCTTTCACGTCAAGGGCAAACAGAACTTCATTGCAGATGCCCTGTCTAGGCCAGACGTCTCTCTACAACCACCCTCGCCGTCACCATTCACTGTCAACTCCGTGGCACTCAGTGAACCTGCACTAACGCCAACTCTCCTGCGAACTGAACAACGCGGTGACATTCACATTCAAAGATCAATAGCCCGTCACCCAACCAAGTTCATATGCCGTCTGTGGGAAGGCTTACCAATTGTTTACTTCACGGGTACGCAGCCCAACAAGCCAGTTCTGCCGACCAGCCTTCAGAGAAAGGTTTTCGATTCAATTCACTCAATTTCTCACCCAGGAAGCCAAGCGACTGTCCGACTTCTTACAGATCGTTTCTGGGGTCACAGACTTAGGCAGAATGTTAAACGATGGGTCTCAGAGTGTGCTATTTGTCAGAAAAACAAGATCACACGACACACTCGTTCTAAGTTGCAACATTTTCGGTCTACTTCTCGCCTAGCCATCGTCCACATCGACATAGTTCATCTGACAAAGGTTCAAGGTTTCAGCTACCTTCTAACTATGATCGATAGATTTACACGGTGGCCTGCGGCATTACCTCTTGGCACCATTTCTGCAGACGAAGTAACTAACGGTTTTATCTCCGCATGGATATCCAATTACGGTGTTCCCAATGAGGTCATCACGGACAGAGGCACTTGCTTCTCATCTGATCGTTTCAAAACCACCTTGCGGTACATGGGACGCATCTTACGCCAGACGACTGCCTACCATCCCCAAGCTAATGGCATGGTAGAGAGAATGCATAGGGAACTCAAAGCAGCTTTAGCATCCTCGTCCATTAATGGCAACTGGGTCGATGCACTACCTTTAGTTCTGCTGGCCATGCGTTCTTGTACTCGAGAATCCATTAAAACGTCTGCGTCACAACTCTTGTATGGCATGGATCTACGCCTGCCTAGTCAGCTCCCACGTCTACTACCGGCACAAGATGACCCACAAGACGAAGCTACCCGCCTTCGACTTCATTTCGGTAACATGTCCGAACAGCAGCCGAGAGACACGCCTCGTCCAGTCTTCGTTCACCCACAGCTCCACAGCTGCAAGAGAGTACTCGTTCGCAACAATAATGCTGTTGCACCACTACAACCCAAGTATCGCGGTCCTTACCCGATTTTACTAAAACAGCCAAAATACTTCATCATTATGCAAGGCGCTACACCGACATCAGTAAGCATAGACAGGTTGAAACCGTTTATCGAACCACCTGATCCTGAGAGCGTTCAACCTTCTACACACGTCTCAGGCTCCGTCTGCCCACAATCTCAACCTGCTTTGTATAACGCGTAATTAATTTTTTTTTAAACATTAACATTAACTATAAAAATTTTTTTAACCTTTCGTTATTTTTAGTATTTGTCTCACGTGGCATAACCAGCTGTTCTTAGCTAACAATTGTGTAGCATTTTTGAACAGTTCTTTGGTATTATGCCATCTCTGAGGCAATGTTCATGTACATATTTTTATGCAGTTACCTTTGATTTTAATGTATATATTTTTACATTATAATGTATTTCTCACACATGACATTACACTGCCCATTTTGGTATGACCAGCTACTTAGAGCTAACGCTTTCGTGTAGCAACACTAAGTAGTGATCAGCTTCATATCATGGTACAGGCCACTTTCAATGCATATCTCAACTTTATCTATTTCACAAAGACCACTCTACAAATGTCATGACCACAACGTCGAGCACTCTAGCTCCTTTGGTCGTATACAAACACATTGACAACGATCCAACCTGCTTAGGTTTTTAACTTAAACCTGGCAAATTCAGAGGCGATTTACCTCGAAATCTTCACGCTGCGGCTCCAAAACTTACACTGCTCTATTTTGCCTCACGTGCTATGACCGTCCACTAGAGCTAACAATTTGTGTAGCAATTCCTAGTGGTTACCTGGCATCATATCATTGTTGAAGCAACCAACAAGCATATTTAAGCCCAGCACTTCTGGTTCATCATATTTTTGCTTAACTTGGTTCGAACTCTGTCATGCATTTCTTATCTAGCCTCGCAGAGGAATATTTTTTCTTTTTTCAGAGAGGAAAGTGTTGTAACGACACAAATAATTCGCCGACATATTGCGTAAATTAAATTCAAATTTATTTACGTTGCACCAATGAGAAAAAAGCAAATTGCTGTTTAACCACGTCTAACCACGTTTAACCAATAGTATGCAAGTACACATATTGCATGCTATTTAAGCACGGTAATTTACCATGCAAGTCAGTTGGTCGTATCTGCGTTCTGCCTCGTTTTACACATGTGCGTGCTGTCGGCTGTCAATAACTACGCTGGATATTGATTTGTTTCACCAACAATTGGCAACATTCGTGACTCACCGTGTTGCACTTCAGCCAGCAAGACGAGCCAATTAATGCAGAACTTCAACCAAGTTGTCCACACATGATAACAACAGAAGGAACCACAACCAGAGTCCACCCAAGGAACAGAACATCAACTTACATATATAACTTACAAGGAATCAGCAGCTAAGGTTCTTTAGTCTCTATAATTATCGAGCTGGTACTACTTAGCTGAGGCTTACAACAGTAAATATTAGATTGTAAACGCCCCGGCTTCAAGTAAATGCCGTACGACGTTACAAACTCGGTTAAGGTGCTCTGAATAGAGATTAGTTGCTGATATGGGGGCCCTTAAGAGGGCCAGGTAATACGTTCGCTTGAAGTCTTCCGAAGTGAAGATGTCCTAGAGCCTTGGGTGGACTCTGGTTGAATGTTGACTCCCGTGGTTGAGCTGTGATCGCGTTGTGTATGGTGTCATGCAGGTCCTGCACTCAATTGGCTCGTCTCTCTGGTATCTCGCATCAAGACGAGTAGGGATTGACAACCGGTAAAGTGCAATATGCGCTGACAGCCGATCGAGCAAATACGCGAAGCAGGTAGAATGCAAATGCCACAACTGACTTGCATGGTAAATTACCGTGCTTAAATAGCATGCAATGTGTGCTTGCATACTATTGGTTAAACGTCGTTTAACGTGGTTAAACGGCAATTTGCTTTTTTCTCATTGGTGCAACGTAAATAGATTTGAATTTTATTTACGCAATATGTCACCGATTGATTTGTGTCGTTACAACACTTTCCTCTCTGAAAAAAAAGAAAAAAATATTCCTCTCTGCGAGGCTAGATAAGAAATGCATGACAGAGTTCGAACCAAGTTAAGGAAAAATATGATGAACCATAAGTGCTGGGCTTAAATATGCTTGTTGGTTGCTTCAACAATGATATGATGCCAGGTAACCACTAGGAATTGCTACACAAATTGTTAGCTCTAGTGGACGGTCATAGCACGTGAGGCAAAATAGAGCAGTGTAAGTTTTTGGAGCCGCAGCGTGAAGATTTCGAGGTAAATCGCCTCTGAATTTGCCAGGTTTAAGATAAAAAACCTAAGCAGGTTGGATCGTTGTCAGTGTTTGTATACGACCAAAGGAGCTAAAGTGCTCGACGTTGTGGTCATGGCATTTGTAGTGGTCTTTGTGAAATGGATAAAGTTGAGATATGCATTGAAAGTGGCCTGTACCATGATATGAAGCTGATCACTACTTAGTGTTGCTACACGAAAACGTTAGCAACTAAGTAGCTGGTCATACCAAAATGGGCAGTGTAATGTCATGTGTGAGAAGTACATTATAATGTGAAATATATATACATTAAAATCAAAGGTAATTGCATAAAAAAATGTATACGAACATTGCCTCAGAGGTGGCATAATACCAAAGAACTGTTCAAAAATGCTACACAATTGTTAGCTAAGAACAGGTGGTTATGCCACGTGAGACAAATACTAAAAATTAACGTAAAGTTTAAAAAAAAATTTTATAGTTAAATGTTAATGTTTAAAAAAAATTAATTACGCGTTATACAAAGCAGGTTGAGATTGTGGGCAGACGGAGCCTGAGACGTGTGTAGAAGGTTGAACGCTCTCAGGATCAGGTGGTTCGATAAACGGTTTTAACCTGTCTATGCTTACTGATGTCGGTGTAGCGCCTTGCATAATGATGAAGTATTTTGGCTGTTTTAGTAAAATCGGGTAAGGACCGCGATACTTGGGTTGTAGTGGTGCAACAGCAGTATTGTTGCGAACGAGTACTCTCTTGCAGCTGTGGAGCTGTGGGTGAACGAAGACTGGACGAGGCGTGTGTCTCGGCTGCTGTTCGGACATGTTACCGAAATGAAGTCGAAGGCGGGTAGCTTCGTTTTGTGGGTCATCTTGTGCCGGTAGTAGACGTGGGAGCTGACTAGGCAGGCGTAGATCCATGCCATACAAGAGTTGTGACGCAGACGTTTTAATGGATTCTCGAGTACGAGAACGCATGGCCAGCAGAACTAAAGGTAGTGCATCGACCCAGTTGCCATTAATGGACGAGGATGCTAAAGCTGCTTTGAGTTCCCTATGCATTCTCTCTACCATGCCATTAGCTTGGGGATGGTAGGCAGTCGTCTGGCGTAAGATGCATCCCATGTACCGCAAGGTGGTTTTGAAACGATCAGATGAGAAACAAGTGCCTCTGTCCGTGATGACCTCATTGGGAACACCGTAATTGGATATCCATGCAGAGATAAAACCGTTAGTTACTTCGTCTGCAGAAATGGTGCCAAGAGGTAATGCCGCAGGCCACCGTGTAAATCTATCGATCATAGTTAGAAGGTAGCTGAAACCTTGAACCTTTGTCAGATGAACTATGTCGATGTGGACGATGGCTAGGCGAGAAGTAGACCGAAAATGTTGCAACCTAGAACGAGTGTGTCGTGTGATCTTGTTTTTCTGACAAATTGCACACTCTGAGACCCATCGTTTAACATTCTGCCTAAGTCTATGACCCCAGAAACGATCTGTAAGAAGTCGGACAGTCGCTTGGCTTCCTGGGTGAGAAATTGAGTGAATTGAATCGAAAACCTTCCTCTGAAGGCTGGTCGGCAGAACTGGCTTGTTGGGCTGCGTACCCGTGAAGTAAACAATTGGTAAGCCTTCCCACAGACGGCATATGAACTTGGTTGGGTGACGGGCTATTGATCTTTGAATGTGAATGTCACCGCGTTGTTCAGTTCGCAGGAGAGTTGGCGTTAGTGCAGGTTCACTGAGTGCCACGGAGTTGACAGTGAATGGTGACGGCGAAGGTGGTTGTAGAGAGACGTCTGGCCTGGACAGGGCATCTGCAATGAAGTTCTGTTTGCCCTTGACGTGAAAGACGTCAAATTGCCATTCGCTTAGACGAGAAAGCTGTCTTTCCACTCTGGCAGGGTACTTGGCGATAGATGAAGTTGCGTTTCGAAGTGCGCTAACTAGTGGTGCATGATCTGTGAAAACAACAAATCTGCTACTGCCAATGATGCTGATAAAATGGCGCACTGCGTCGTGGATGGCGAGAAGTTCTCGGCCGAAAGTGTCGTACCTCGTTTCTACTGGTTGGAGAGTACGCGAGTAGAAACTGATAGGCTTCCGAACTCCGTCGATCTCTTGTTCCAAAGTGGCTCCAATAGCGAATTCAGAAGCATCTGTCGTGAGTAGAAATGGCTTTTCGAAATCTGGATGCGTTAGCATTGTGGCATTTGCTAACGAGTTGATGGCAAGTCGAAGTAATTCCTCGTCTTCGGATGACCAAGCAATGATGGAATTCTTGCTAAGTCCTTTTCGGTTCCGCAGGTGCCTGCACAAAGGATAAAGTTGTTTTGAAAGGCCTGGAAGGAACTTGCGATAATAGTTTAGTACTCCCAGGATTTTCTGCAAATCGCTCAAAGTCTTTGGTGACTTGATATTCTTGATTGAATTCGTCTTTGACGGCAACGGTTGAATACCTTGGGCCGTGATACGATGCCCTAAGAAGTCGACGGATGAAGTTGCAATCTGCGTCTTGTCACAGTTGATCTTGAGTCCGTGGTTGGATAAGCGTGAAAGGACATTTCGTAGATGTTTCGCATGAGATTCTAGATCTGGACTGAATACCATAATGTCATCGAGATATGACATACAATAAGCAGAGTCGTCGCGAAGTATGTTGTCTATGAATCTTTGAAATGTCTGAGTAGCACACTTAAGTCCAAAAGGCATGTAAAGATATTCAAAAAGGCCAAATGGAGTGATGACTGCAGTTTTCTCGATATCCTCTGGTGCTACCGGTATGTGATGGTACGCTTGTCTGAGGTCAATCACTGAGAAGAAATTGCTGCCGTTGAGTTTTTCAAGTAACGTGTTGATATTTGGAATAGGATATGCATCAGATTTTGTCACTGAATTTAGCTTACGGTAGTCTCCACAGGCTCTGTACGATCCGTTTGATTTTGAGACTAAGTGCAGTGGTGACGCCCATGAACTTTTCGATGGTCTGATGATTCCCTCTTCCAAAAGCCTTGAGAATTCTTCTTGGGCAGCTTTCAGCTTAGCAGGAGCCAGTGGTCGCTTCTTTAGTGCAATAGGTTGTCCTTCTGTGACGATATGATGCATCGTGTTGGAGACTCGCAGATCGGATTTGTTAAGATCAAAAAGCGATTTGTATTTTCGAAGAGCTGCTGATATCTCTGCTGAATGATGCACTGGGGTTGGCTGAATGACCTGTAACTCCAAACGCTCGGAGGCAAGTGTCCAAAAGCTTTGTTCAAGTCCGGTGGAAGGGTCGATGATCTTTTGATTGGCAAGATCAACAATGAGCCGAAATTTTAGAAGGAAATCAAGGCCTATTATATTATGTGAGACCTTGGCAATGATGAAGTTGTGGGAAAATTCACGTCGTAGACCTATGTTGAGTGTGCGGTATTGGCAGCCATAAGTTGGTATGGGCTCGCCTGTAGCTGTTGCGAGAAGAACGCCTAGCGACATCTCGGCCATTGAATCACCTTTGAGAACTGAGACTGCCGCACCTGTGTCTACGATGTACTCTTCGCCAGTTTTGAAATCAAGAAGGTGCAGAAGTTCGTTTGGCTGTTTGGCCGGGTCATGCAAACAAGTAGGCTGGTGATTGCAACCGGCATTGTCTGTTCGGTTCTCTATGTGAAAAATTCGTCGTGGACGAAAAGAGTCGACAGGGATGTCGGATTGTAGTTGGCTTCTTCCCTGTCGCGCCGTTGATGCCGTTGATGTGCAGAAAGTACGGTCTTCTACTTCCTGCGCCAGACGTTTCCCGATGCTGATGCACCCTTGTACCTGCGGTCTGTTGTCCTTTCCGTCAGCTGTGGAAATTGGCACTCATTCGGAAATTCTTCGGAACGACAAAGACAAACTTGGCAAGCATAAAAAAACTTCTGGTGGTTATAACACCAGTTCTTTGGGGCATATTTATTAAATGATTGCGGAGATCTCGATCGCCGCCTACCATTATAATTTGACTTGGAAACGAATTTTGGTCGAGCATTCACATGATTTATCTCCGATTTGGTAATGGCCAGTCCTTCTAGAAGTTTGGCCATGTTCGCCACTGTTCTCTCTAAGGAGGAGATTCTATCATCTTGCGGAGGTGAAGAAAAGGATAATGGATTCACTTTGGGTTCCAAAACCCTATATTCTAACTCACATCTCTCAGATAAGTCATCTATAGAGAGAGTGTTGGGGAGCTGTCTGGCAAAGAGTTTTAATGTTTGGGGAAGATTGTTAATAAAAACAACCTTAGCCTCATGGTCAGAAATGTTGGTTTTATACCAACGTTTCCGTAATTCCCTCAGTATTTCTATGGGGCCAAGATTTGGCATATCTAACTGCGCATATTTGTTTATTATCTGCTCAGTTTCAGTGGGTCCAAGCAAGGATTCTACCTCGTTTTGTAGGCCCAAAATGGGATTAGGTAGCTTCCTAATGGCCTCAAGCTTAGGATAAATCCGTCGCTGCAATTCAGAAGGTAGTTTAGCAAAAACCTTTGACAGTTTTTGATGACTGTCATAATCAGGAAACGGGGAGAAAGCGGAGTCTACGCGCATAAAGAATAACTCACTATCTCCATCCCAAACAGGAACATCAATATCTAAAATTGGACCTGACATTTTAACAATCTTACGGGATCTTAAAAGCATAAATTTATAAGCAATATGAAAATGTATATATAAATGTATAAATATATAACGAAACGCTTACCCACAAACAGCTTCCACTGTTGCTTGATATTGTCCAGTACAAAAGGAAAAAACGAACAGAGGCCCCGATGGCCTTTGATGACAATGTATTATTATTTCAACACAGAACAGCGTCACTCCTTCCAAAAAATTGAAATTGTCCTGTAGGGAAGACGAACAGAGGCCCCGTTGGCCTTTAGTGCCAATGAATTATTATTTTCAACAGCAAGAATAACACACTGCTTCCAAAATTTGAAATTTTCCTTTAGGGAAGACGAACAGAGGCCTCGTTAGCCTTTGAATGCTCACACCACAAATTCACGAATATATACCCAACAAAATTTTAGAAAAGCCAGGATCACGGTAAAGAAAACACAAATGTCAATCTATTATTATATCCTCCAATACACACCACGAATATATATATATATATACCCAAAAAAAATTCAACAGATGACCACGATTTATCCCAAATAAATGAAAAAGGAAGTCAATTTTATTTATACCAAAAAAATCAGAACAATAATCACTATCCTGGCGCGGTCGCCAATTTTGTAAACGCCCCGGCTTCAAGTAAATGCCGTACGACGTTACAAACTCGGTTAAGGTGCTCTGAATAGAGATTAGTTGCTGATATGGGGGCCCTTAAGAGGGCCAGGTAATACGTTCGCTGGAAGTCTTCCGAAGTGAAGATGTCCTAGAGCCTTGGGTGGACTCTGGTTGAGCTGTGGCTCCAGTGGTTGAGCTGTGATCGCGTTGTGTATGGTGTCATGCAGGTCCTGCACTCAATTGGCTCGTCTCTCTGGTATCTCGCATCAAGACGAGTAGGGATTGACAACCGGTAAAGTGCAATATGCGCTGACAGCCGATCAAGCAAATACGTGAAGCAGGTAGAATGCAAATGTCACAACTGACTTGCATGGTAAATTACCGTGCTTAAATAGCATGCAATGTGTGCTTGCATACTATTGGTTAAACGTCGTTTAACGTGGTTAAACGGCAATTGCTTTTTTCTCATTGGTGCAACGTAAATAGATTTGAATTTTATTTACGCAATATGTCACCGATTGATTTGTGTCGTTACACTATATAAAAATGGTTATTCTTCGTATTGTAACGTACTTTCGAAAATTAATATTTTTAACAGTTTTTCATTGAATTCATTTGCTTATTTACTGCTTGAAGCAATATACGAAATATAGAATGGATAATTATTTTGAAGTTATATAAATGCTGTATTTTAATATTAGCAATGCAAAATTGTCATACTGTTTTATTTATTTTTATTTCGTTTTTATCATGGCCAATATTATTACATGAAAATGTGTTCTGTTAATACGAAAAACAAGTGTCTGTATCATCCTTATTTTATATGTGATGGCCAATTTGTTTTGTATATAACTGAAGCCAATGAAAGATTAAACATATCAATTTCCAATGGTTCATTGGTATGGACTAGGAAGTTTGACAGAATATCGCTATTGCGATCTGGCTCAAAGATTGGCAAAAACAATCTTGATTTATTATTGGACTGGAAACAGTTAGTTATAGTTTATTAATTTGTAGCGACATGTTGTGTAATGACAAGGTTGATGTTAATGTTGTCGGTTGTTGTGCGACATTAGAAATAGGAGAACCTGTTTCTAAACTAACATTTGAACTCAATCAAGAAGATGAAATGAAAAATTTTCTCTTTTCCATTTGTCGAATGTTAATAAAGACAAATCTTCAGGTAAATGATCTACGTGAATTGCTTGAATTTGTAAACAAAGAGAAGAAGTTATCCTTACCTGTGTAAGTTTACAAACCATTAATTTTATTTATTTCCCAACTAAGTTCAAACCTCCATTTGATATCGTGATATAAAGTTGCTACATGTTGATGTCTGCGTATATGCCTGAAAAACAGTTAGATAGGAAATCCAATTCTGTGTATAATTGGGAACCATTCTCTCGTTTGTAGAAGTCTTTCAGTGCAGGTCGATATTTTAAGTCTTAAGCTGTAGTGACAAAAGTATACCGTGCTTTAGTTCTAAATAATGCCCCGTGTTAACGCCATACAGTATGTTTAATAATTTGAAATGTACTTGACTGCAACAGTAAACTCTTTTTCAACAATTTTGCTACCTGTGAGGTTAATGAGACCTTTAACTCTCTACCTAATGAAAGTCCAGTTGGCGTCAGATTCGCCTTATTTCTAGGATAGTAAATAAATTTATAAAAAGTAAATTGTTCATTCCTTTCAGCGTCTTCCCTTGTGCTAACTTTTCAAATTCCTCCTGTCAAATGTTATGCATCACATTTATCGGTTTCTATTTAAATCAGAATGTCATGTTAAAAAATAGTTTATTGGCTTAAAGTGTAAATGCTCGCTGTCTTTCTGGTTTCCGTTGTATTATACTATGAATGTAAAGACATTAAAACAGAACCAAATCAGTTTACCCATCGCCAATTTGAGACCTTCCCGATATAGCAGATGCACACCAGTACTAATGGACAATCAGCTTTTTCTTATGTTTAATAAGACAGAGATTAGAGATACGCAAAACCAGATATGGTTGTGCTTGCACACAGCAGTGGCATCACGGCCAAACTCAGTGATTTTAAGGTAAATATTGATAAATCTGGAACTTCCACAATTTAATTAAAGGGAATTCCAGAATAAGAGGAGTTACAATTTTTAAAACGAAACTGCTTAAGAAACCAGCGGTAACTTCAGATGGACAAATATAAAATTTGATTAATTCTTATCTTTGAAAATATCCGCATACAACCTCATGTTTAAGGTGTATATTCATACATATACGTAGTGTCATCATTCGTAGGCTTCCTGACGACTTTTCCAGAACGTTTTTCCTGATGTAATTCCGGTACTTCGCTAGATTTCATTTTTGTATTGTGTTAGTTCATCGTACGCTCTCCTTCCACTGATATCTTTGAGTTATCCTTTGTTTCATTTTCGCTTTTGTTCAACAATGGCTCATTTCTCCACATCGAGTCAGAGCTCGATGCAGACTCCTGGCACCTTATCATCTTTCTCATTCTTCTCCATTCATGTAAACTGTGGAACACAATGTGCCATTCATTTCAATGAACGAATTCTTGTCATGCGATTGAATCTGAATGATCAATCATAAAACGGAGTCAGACAAATTCCCCTGATTTAATTTGTTACACACAAATGATACGCCAGCCTTAAATCTGAAGTTAAATATCACTTCGACCTTGAACGTTTAGTCTTGGTTTTAGCTAAGCGACTTTTGTCCCTGAGAGCTTTCCAGCATAACTATAGGGAAATCGTGCATCCAACTAACTCCAGTTCATCATAAAACATCCTTCAGTTTCCTTTACTGCATTTCAACCATCCTATTAGCTCTTGGATTGTATGCACTTGTGTGTCTCACTTCAATCGTTAACGCATTTTATGACATGAGAAATAGTTTATACATAAATTAAATAAAGCGATTACTAGTGATCCTTTCTGGTACACCATATCGTGACACCAAATTATGCAGGAACCTATGTAGGATTTCCTGGGCTGTCATATCCTTCAGTATCCCAACTTTAAACTGTAGACCAAACTGGTCAACCATCGTGAGAATATAGCTCTGACCAGATATTTCTGGCATTTCTACAATGTCGATGTATACTTGCATAAACCGACCGGCTGGTATGCCAATTGTTTCTACTTCTGTCGTAGTATTTCGCCAAACTTTCCAAGTTTGGGTTCGGACAAATGATCACCCAAACCTTTAAGTCTTTTGATATGTTTTGCCATATATATCTATCAGCGACTAACCTCACTTCATTCTTAATTGAAGACTGACCAGATTCATGAAGCTGTTTTATTATTCTTTATCTTAATTTAAACGGTACATACAGTCTAGTTTGGCTCACATGGTAACCACTGATCTCTAACCTTCTTGTCAGTGTACGTTGACTTCTTATCCAACAGTCTGTGCTACCACAGATTGCTAGGTAAAATCGTTCGAAGATGGAATAAAGTCGACAAATGGCTCCAACCAGATCAATTCTATGTTTCGTCGTGGAGCCTACTGAGATTTTCCACCACCACATTTTTTTCTGAGATATGAGATATTGTAAAGTATAACTTTGCTAGTAGGCTTAATTTTGTGTTCATCAGCCGAGTATAATTAAGCCTGTTAATCTTACCTAGGTTACTTATCAGCGGATTATGTTCTGTCAATATCGATAACTGACGTCCGTCTAATTAGTGGTCAAAATGCAGCACTGCAGCATAAATCGCTAATAACTTCTTCCCAATGTGTTTATTTTACTGAACAGGCCTATATACACCCGAGCAAATGGACAGTCCTGAAGTGCTTCCTCCGACAGAGAATAGAATATCTTACTTGCATTTTTCAGTTCAAATGACATGCGTAAGTACTCATGCGATCCACCCCCGAAGAAATCGGATTGTGGCGAGTAGAGTAGATTCTGCCCCTATCAGTGCATGATAATACGCTTTCTGCAGGTCTAATGCTGTGTAAGCGTCATACCTCATTATATCCCTAGAAAGTACTCTGGTTCAGTAGAAGATAAGAATCACTTATCGTAACAGAGTTCAATAGTCTATAATTACCGAAGACCCCTCATTGTCCCAGTTTAGGTTTGTGGACTGTCTTTATTATAGATGAAAATTTTGAATTTGAACGTCTACAAATTCCTTCCTCACTTAATCATTTAAATTCTTGGATATCGATTTGTTGCTTCTGCTGCACTAATGCTTTGGCTTTAGACGAACAGGGTAACGGTGTCATCAGCTCGATTTGATTTTATATTCCTGCAGCACTGTCAGGTGTTGCTCGACTATTTCTGCTAGGACTTTGTTGACGACGAGTCTGGATAGGCGAACTAACCTAACGACGGAAGTCCCAGTCTCAGTATTCATCAATGCTCCCGTGCCATGTTCAATAGTTTGGGTATTCGGATTTAACGCCAAGTTGAAATATGTAAAAAAATACACCTAGATAATGTTGTCTTTTACTCAACGTAGAAGACTAATTATGCCATAATGTTAGTGACAATTCTTTGATGACCTTTGCCATAATTGAACCATTTCGCAGCCCATAGTTGATATATGAATGTAAGACTATCTTTTTCAAACAAATCTATCGGTGGTGATGATTCAACTATACTAACGTTGGCGGCCGTGTCTATGAAAAACTCAAAACCACAGTTCATCCGTAATGGCGAACTTGTTGTTATAACCAGCAACCCCCTCGAGATCTCCCTCTAAGAGGAATCTAACAGTCTTATCTACTATACTATTTTCCACCGAAGCTCCTTGGCCTGACTTGGATGGTTTCAAGATACCTCTGATAGACACTCCTTAGAAATTTTAATGAGCAGTACATTACGGCTCCTATTAGTGGGGTATCTACGCATTTTCTGGAGAGCCTCGCTTTGTTACAGGACGAGAGCTACCTTTCCATCGGTCCTACCCAACCTCGAAAAGTTGCATCCTTCGCCTTGACATTTTCCAAGCTCAACATACTTACGATGCGAGTGCACCACTCGCATGGTAATATAACACTGTTACGCGATTCATCTCCGCGTAGCTTTGAACTCGCTCATTGAACGCTAAGTTGTGACTTTCTGCCAAAATTTCCGCAATTTTGTTTCATAGTACACATCTCGGTTTAGGATTCTAGCTTCATTCTCTAAGGGCAAGCGACTTAGATTCATCAGAGATCCTGCTCTTGGTATGAGTCTGTCCTTTCGGTACACACCATTAATTCCTGCTGTCAGTACAGTGTCGAATCTATAGAAATGTTTTAAATCACGAATTCTAATGCTCTATATACGTCCAACGTGGCTCTCAATCTAAATAGCAATTATGCCACAAATGTACTTGTTCTGAACAAGCACAGCAAACGGGCAGATTGTGTCGGAAACCAGAAGAAAGAGTTGTCTAAAATGTTAGGCTTTATTCATCATATAATGCAGATATAGATGCTAAAAGACAAAGCAAAACATCTTAGTATATGAACGGTGTGAATATAAATGTGTGTACAAATAAACAATCATATCAGTACTGTTCACAACTTCTTGTGAAATTTCAAGCCTAAAATCGTCGCATTAATTTGTCATACAATTCATATGATGATGTTTTCCCGTCTTTTCCTGATGTAATAGGTCAGTAATCTGCGCTTTCCTTTCGGGTTGATGTCTAATTTGGGGCGTTTCCTCTAAAAGCTCAAAAGATTAGGATGGTTCTTTGTCAATGATGTGGCTTTTGAATCTGGAAAAAGTTCTTCATAAGGTTATTTAGCAATGCCCATCAGGCCAGGACAAACATTTCAATTGGCTCGGTAATCTTTCTAACTTTAAAGAAACATGTTCGCGTTATCAACCCAATCAGTATTTTTGTCTGATTTGTAAGTAGTGAATCTTATACTGCTATCAATACTGTTGCGACTTGCACGTTTGTCATCATATATAATTTATTTTAACTCTACCTAATGAGAGCCCAATTGACGCCGGTTTCACATTCGCATTGTTACTAAAATGATCATTTCATTTTTCGTGGAAAATACAAATTTTTATTATCGAGTTTTACAAATTAGAAATCAAAATATGGTAAAGTAGATATGACAACAAGAGCGCCACTTTAAAATTCGCGAAAATCAACGTGTCATTTTGTAAAAGTGAACAAGGATAAACTGTTCACCCTCACAAAGTAAGCAAAAAATATTACATTAAAAAAGAAACGCTGTTTAAGAAACCAGCGGTAACTTAAAATGTCCAGAAATAAGAATCGATTAATTATTATATGGGGAGATTTTATCCTCAATAACATGAATATAGCAATTAGTTCCACAAAACGTTTCGAAACGGCGGCCTTCACCACAACCTTAACTGTGTCGCAAGTAAGTCCTAATAAACAGCAATATTGGATTAACTTTAAGTTAACTATTAGTATTCGATAAATATAATAGCACGATTATTTGAATTAGTAAAGCAGTGCTACATTTATGACAAGGTATCATTAAATAGGACATTACAGGTGTGGCCAATCAGAGAGCCGAAGTTACAGTACCGTCAGCATAGATTAAAAGCTGGTCATGCGCTGACGAAAAAATCGCAATAATACCTAGATATTATTGATATGATTGTTTATTTGTACACACATTTATATTCACACCGTTCGTATACTAACATGTTTTTCTTTGTCTTTTAGCATCTATATCTGCATTATTTGATGAATAAAGCCTAATATTTTAGGCAACTC
>JAQBSW010011581.1:0-19599 GCA_029291075.1 Eudiplozoon nipponicum
CTTGAAGTAAACACCAATCCCATTGTATTTAACCAGTCGTCGAACAACATAACAAAACTACCGCCAATCGCAACGCACTGACGCGTTTCGACCTTCCTTGATCTTCATCAGAGTACGACGGCAAACTAACTAGCGAGGATCAAACCGCATTGCATATATATATGGAAAGCAAAATTAGATATGCGGCTCTCACCTCTAATAGTCTCGCATACATTAAACTTGACTGGAAACGCCGGCTGCACATTTTCTATGCAATCACGAACATTAACTGTTTGCAGCTTTCGCCACATATGCATATATATGCAATACAATTTAACAACAATTGATTGCGCGGGTGGTGGTAAAAATTCTTTAAATCAAGTTTGCGAGCTTGAGGTAAAGACCAATCCCATTGTATTTAACTATAGTCAATCTGTGACATTATTGATTAATTTTGTCAACAAAATTTCATCAAGAAGCAAAATTTTATATAAAAAGTGTGTATATTTTCTTTAAATCTTTTCGTGTATGCTTAGTACATTTGTTCCTCTTTTAAAAGTAAGCAAAATTATACATAACAGCGTGTTCTAATGATCGATGCAATACACTTTTAACTATCACTGGAGTTTAGCTGGTTTTCGTTATTATTTTTATTTTCATAATAATTTAGATGACGCTCGAAATGCTAAAATTTTGACAATCGCTGAAAAGGCTACGTAAGTTTTTCGCTAAACAATGAAAATATAGTGCATCATATGCAGTAAATGCTAAAGTAACACTTAAAATTATTACGAAAATTAAGAAATATTATGAACTACAACGTTGTCAAAAAACTATGTTATAGTGTATCCAACTAAAGAAAACGGGTCCAAGAAGGGCACTTAGATCCGTCTGCAATAACCTAGACGTTCGCATGTAGAACTTTATAAGTTGACTTTATCCTGTAAAATTATACCTCTCATAACACGTTGTAAATCAAATATACATAGTAAGCAATAATATTTAAGCAGGCGTCTTAAACATAATTTAGGCATGTTTCGTCAATGCACTTTGATCAGTTCAAATCACCACAAAAATAGTAGACATTGTTTCACTCTGTTTAAGGAAGAGTATGCATATAAAGTTACAAAATTATCGTTTAGTTCCTCAAAGAGCCATATATACTATAAAATGAATAAAGAGGGAAATAAAGAAAATACAAAGTAAAAGATAAAACATAAATAAACTAGATACTGAACTAAACATTGGGATTGATAATAATATTTTTAATAAATGCGGGAAAAATGACCGAACGAATATCTTAGTTAGATCATGTATACATTTTAGTCTTGCCATTTTTAAGAATTTGTAAACTGAACTGAGAATTAAACCTTGTAATGACGCATAAATTAATTTTATAACAGGTATGGGTAATAAAGCTAATACAGGACATTTTCTTTTCGGCATAACTCCACTCAATGATAATATCTGGTACCATATATAATCAATTTTATGTATTTAAACCAACTTGCTTTTCAAAATTGATTTACAAAGTAACAAATATTAAATAGGCGTTAAGTTCTCAAAAAGAAAATGACTATTATAAACTGCATTTTGTAGACCTGCAATATTACATATTAATACTTCAATAACTTTTTTAGTTAGATCTTGCTACAATATTTAGTTTGAGCTTAAAATCACCAGAATACAAACTACAGATTGGTCAATTATTTAAATCAAGTTTGCGAGCTTGAAGTAAACATAAATCCCATTATTTTTAACCAGTCGTCGAACAACAGTCAGTCACACGTACTGACGCGTTTCAACCTTATATGATCATCATCAGAGTACGACGGTAACTTGAGTAGTGAGGATCAAACCACCATGCATATATATGGAAAGCAAAACTAGATATTTGGCTTTCACCTCCTTTTGTCTCGCATACATTTTACGTGCCTGGAAACGTCGGTTGTGCAATTTCTATGCCGTCACGACCATTAACTTTTTGCAGCTTTCAACACATATATATGTAATACAATTAAATAATCACTGTTTGCTCGGATGTTTGTAACAATTCTTTAAATCAAGTTTTCAAGCTTGAAGTAAACACAAATCCCATTGTATTTCACCTGTCGTCGAACAACATCGCAAAACTACCGTTAGGCTGAATAAACATGGTTTTCTGAAATCTGGTCATTCTTTTAATATCGGCTAGATGCTTGTCTAGAATTAGCCTACGATCAATTTGAGACAGGCGTGCACAATTATTTATCATGCAAACCTAATGATAATGATAAATTTCAAGTTTGTGAGCTGCAAATAAATATTAAATGTTTGACAGTATAAACTAAGCGTTGTGTACAGCAGTAAAGGAAATTTAACTGGCAGAACGGTTTCATCTTTATTGGGAATTCAGCTATTACTGTCTAGAATTTTTCCGCGAACGGGGCTAGTACCAGGGCAAAACCGATTTTGACACTGGGATTTATCCCCTGCGCCAACCGTGCTACATAAAACACGAAAATGTAAGTCGTATACCAACTTCTTTATTAGCCTTTCTCTCTAGTGAAACCTATTGGGGTATTTCTTAGAGCCTCAAATTCTATCTAACCACTCCAGATCTGTGACTGTGCAACAGACACCACGTCACTTAGGGAAGTAATACTGAATTGATGTATAATGGCAGGATTTTAATTATATATATATATATATATATATATATATATATGTATATATATATATATATTTCAGTATAAATTAATGTTTATTGCATCAGATAGCAAAAGTGATTTATCCAGTAGTCGGTTTCGTCCTTTTAATGAACTCATCAAGTACAGTCCAGATTTTTCCGCACATAGAAAGATTAATCAAAGGCATATCTTGGTATCTGGCGTTAAACTGCCTGTAAGGTGCACTAGGGAGGGTGCAGTGGATAGATACAATGAATCCGAAGAAGTGTTCCGGTTCCAGCCCTGTCCGTCTAGACAGAACTTGTAAAGTTTCCACAAAGAACGAAATTGGTCTACCTAATAAATTGCCTTTGCTACCTTGTGAAATGTTTAATTTATTTTTACGATATATTTAATCAAATTCCTGCCACTAGACATCAAATCAAAGTAACTTAGCAAAATGGCATGGTGTCTGTTATATCATGACAGAACGGTGAGTGGCTAGTGAGAACTTTAGGTCTTAAACGATTCCAAATGGGTTCCATCTTTACGATCAGTTATTCCAACAACGTAAGTTGGTCTATGACTTAAATTTCATATTGTGCGCGTTAGAGAAAGTGTGGTGGATAGAGACCCAGGTTATGAAGCAAATGTGCTTCGGTTCGAACCCCGTCCGCGCGAAAAATTGGATAATATCTGACAAGTTGTCAACAAGGAAAAACCGCTCCCTTGAAAAAGTGTCGTTGCTACATTTGTAATTTTAAGCTTATACTGATAATTTGCGTATGTATGTATTTATCTACGCATGTATGTACATTTAGAGAAATTGAAATACTTTTCAACAAGTTAAGTTATAACTCTGTGTTTCATTGTTACTGAAAATGATTGGCTGGCTGTATACCGTTGTGAACTTAACTATCTTCAGCACTTACAACATTTGTATATTTATTCTAAAAATTGTTTTTTTTCTGTCGATGATTATCACTTAAAGTTATTTGGACCGGGTAAAATCGCGTGGCATATGTATATACCTTTGTGCAGTATCACGGAAAATATAATGAAATAGTGATTCAATCTCTACTGTATAGCTTGTGTTTTGCTATGTCGAGTCAATGCAAATACATAGCGTGAAAACAAACAAACATTACACATTTTCTCTTTATCAACATGTATATAATACGAAAGCCTAACTTCAACATCTAATTCCCTCTTTACGTGGCTAAAATAACTAAAATTATCCGGTCAAACCAGGATGGCCTAAACAAAACAAATTTATAAGATAGCTAATTATTTCTAATGTCAGAAGAATAGAGCTGCTGCCTATTTTAATCAACATTGTAACGAAACTATCATTTTTTAACAATTTCGAGTGCACTGATTGTTGTTCTCCTACAAATTGCGATGCCACTTCTTGCCTTAATCAAGCAATAGATGTCTCCTTGCAAAAATGAAAAACAGTGGTTTGCAAAATTTGCCTCCCTTCAACAGAATTAGGCACCTTATTGAGATATTATATTAGAGGCAGATTTCCGCAATAACTTTTTTAAATATATAATAACCTGGTGGTAAACATTTTGAAATTAGAGTATTTTGTGGCAAGTGCATAAAACTAAGAAGTATAAAAATAGATGAACAATAGAAAAACAGGGTAGTACGTACGAAATAACCAAACTGATTTACAATATTTTATCGCTCTTATTTTAATTTCAATTTAATTAAGTGACGGATAAATTGAATAGTGTTTTGAGGTTACACAACCAAATAAGTATCAATACATTTTAAAGTCGAAATAAATAATAATCATCGACAATAGGGAGTTAAAATTAAGCCATCACAGTAATAAGTTCGAAATGTTTTCTCATTATAAATTTCAACTTGCGTTGGGTGATGAAAGCTAATTTTACATAATGCGTAATTAAAGTACGCTACAATATGATGTTCATTGACTTGTGATACGTTACTGTGATGCAAGAACAGCTATATAACGCGATATACGCACAAGGTAAGTTTCGGCTGCTGGAAAAACATTTAGCAAATTGCGTCTGAGAATATAGCGCTCGTCATCTTTCTTTAATATATTATTTGAGAAAATCAATACTATGAATAACAACCATTGTCATTAGGAATGGCGACTTAGTGTTCTATTATAGCTGCACGATGTTTTGTGGTTGTTTGCTGGTTGAAATGTGAATTCTTAATAATGTATGCATGTGAATCTAGCTGTTATATATTTAAATGAATGATGTCATGATTACCGCGAAATGCGATAACTGATATCGATCAAGGCCAATTTATATGGATTTACTGGAATAACAGGTGTTCAGAAATAGTTGTAATTCTTAATTTTGAGGAACTTTAGCATACAGCGTGTTGGTACCATTTACCGACTCGGCAACCATAGTGTTATTAACATGTACCTTTTCGGTACCATAATATTGGTATCGGGTACTGACACAATAGCTATAGTGCTGGTACCCTTTACAGACTCGGTATATATATTATATGCTGTGAGTTAGCGTTGAAGTCGCATTGTCGTAGACTTTATATGATGTTAGCTTCACTATTGCAGGTTCACACATTCGTCTAGGAGATTGTACCGTCCTATTATCCCACATTCCTCACCCAAATATATAGTGGTTAAAGGGCGTAATACCGGCTCCTACTGCTGAGTCGCCAGTAAGCACGAAGCGAATGTGCACGAGATTATACTTTCCGTTCATGCTGTCTTTGGTTTATCCTTCTGGTCACAATTGAATTAATTTGTTACTAGGTTCGCAACACCTAATACATACTTGCATATATATATATATATATATATATATATATATATATATATATATATATATATATATATATAGTCTCCCCACAAAATGTTTATAGGTAGTAAATTTATAGAGCCCTTTAAAACTCAATGCTAATCCAATATTCTTAATCTTTCACTGGAACTTGTTTCCAAATACGGTGCATGCAATCTTCGCTTCATTTTATTAATTAATGATGCGCACCAAATGGAGCCTGCGTTTTTCATATCGCTGGTTCGTACGTAATTTCTCCTCTTGACTTCATTTCGATAGATTCCCTGTACAACTTCGTCGTTTTGTTACGGCGGAATATCGTTATGCAAAATTAATCATCACAATTAATTTGGTATCCCGTCTCCACTGAATGACTGATAAGAACGTATTTAGTAACTTATCCATACCGCGTCTTCCTCCTCTTACCTTGATTGTGAACATTTTTTCAAAACGTTTCCAATATCATATTTCGAAGAAACTGATTTTACCTTTCTGTCAAGTTTGGAGATCGGTAATATCATGATCTTACGATCATCCTGCACTCTTTCATGGTCAATATATATATATATATATATATATATATATATATATATATATATATATATATATATATATATTAATTCATGATAAAGTGAACCACAATGTACATCGTTGACTTTTCAATCTTAGGAGTGATCACTTAGCCGTGAATATTTGTAAAAGTCGGCTTTATTCTCATTCTGTAATTGTAAGGCGTATTATTGTTATTTGTGCCTAGATACGGAATTCCATTCAACACAGATAATTTAATTGGAAGTTGAGAATGTTCCCAGTGCAGGCACTATTTCTAAAAATATCTCTTTCTAAGTTCCGAACATTTATAAATAATGTAACGTACAAAAATGTCAATTCACCCGATGACTCCATGTCAATCGTAAATTGGTGTTTGCTTATCTTATTTGTTAAATTTAAGAAATGTTCTATACTTTCATCTGCATCATTTCAGATAACTGATGCGTCAACTAAGAACTGCAGAAACAATTTGTAGGCATCTGAGTTGTCTTATCTAAAATATATTTTCCAACTATTATTTGCTTTAAAAAATTCTCTTTAAGTATAAAATAAGTAGAGGACATACATGCACTAATTATCACTATTATGTTCCTAATCCACATTCTACTAATAATATTAACGCAATATCAATAAGAAACTTTCTAAAACAATCAAATACTTAAAGTACCCGCTCCTTAACCAATTTAAGTCACCTTTGATTGTGTCACTTCACATGATAATTATAAAGCAATTAGTCTGACGCATGCAAACAATAAATTAACATTCTTTCACTATAGATTCAAGTAAATGGGTGTAAACGTGTGTGTAGTTATATTTGGCTCAATATCTACTAGTTTTAGACCCAAACACACACATACACCACGTAAGATTATAGGTGAAATGTCAATAGCCTTCATGAGATTTACAAATCATAAGTACGAATGCAGAGGTTAAAATAAAATTTAACACTTGCATTATTTTTTGTCATAATTTGTATTATAAAAACCCGAAAAAACTTTATTTAAAATAATCGGCTGAAAAGATGAACGCAGAACAATCCTGCGTTAGTTAGAAAACAAACAGTCAATTACGCAATAAACAAAATGCAGCAATTGATTTCTTTTAAGAAATAGTTCCGATTATTCAGCTTCTGTTCCCTTCCAAAACATTTACTGTGTAATATATATATATATATATATATATATATATATATATATGGATAGCCCTTTCTTGGTTAAAGGACAGTTATGCAATGTTATTTCTAGTCCATGGTTCTTATTAATCACATCTTGTTTCCTGATATTATCTATTCTAAATACAAAATACAGGTTAATGATAATACAAATATATGAAATACTAAATGTTAATAAGTAACATATATTTAAATCAAAGTTGTGATCGCAATGCAAACACCATTTTCAATATTAAAATAAATTTGTCAGTATAATCCAAGCATTGTATAAAGTGAAAAAGGCAAGAAATCATACAATGCTTAGTTTGCATTGGCAAATGTATGCTTATAATAGAACTGGTGTTTACGTCAATATTGAAACTTTGATTTTAAAAACTGTTTATACTGTCCGCGCGACCAATGTTCGTTTAGTTATGTAAAACGTTAGTTCTAGAAAAATTTAATGACTAAACAAAATTGACCACTTTTCTTAACTTAACGAAGTGATCACTGATAGAACTAACTGTCGCACTGAAGTATAGTTCAATAAGTATAAGAACAAAAATGTCCTTAAAAGTACCAATGTAAAATTTTCCCATTGTAGAGCCGTCTTAAATCACCCTCCGCCAGAATTGACGTCGTCTACAACTAGTTTAAAACCTACTCGCGAACGTGTCCTTGCTTTCGTTTCATGAGTGTGCTCTGAAACAGTTCCTGTTATGTTGCTTAGCTCTTACTGATCTGAAGTGATAGTTAATAGTTCGCACGTGCAGACACATGTTCTTAACTGCAATAACTGTAATCCGAATACGTAACTCAAATGCAGGCTTCAACCGATCAATAGGTATTAGTATGTTACTCACGTTGTAGTCAATAATTAAAGATTTGTGACCTCGATTAAGTATCGGATGAGTCCTGGTTTAATTTGGCTTCAAAGTTAATTGTACTGCATCAATTCGTACATAGGCTTAATTACAAGTGTCCAATGCCTTTGAAAAATAACCCGACGTATGGTGTTAGATAGTAGACGTCCTAAGCAGACTGTACAGAACTCGCTATAGTTGCTCAAAATCTGCCACCACTGGTAGCTCTTTGCTCATTTTGAAATCACTCATCTAGTGAGCAGCAAGTTGCGCATTATGGTCAAACATACCTCGCGCAACTGATGCCTTTATACCACCACGAAAACTTGATCTCGTGCCAAGTAATACAAATGGGAGTGATGCAAGCCAGTAAGATTGATCGCAACAAGCACATAACACCGCCTCTAACTCGCAATTTACACGTTCCATCAGACCGTTTTATTTAGAGTTGAACGTTGATTTTCTTTGCTAATCGACTCCCAAGAATTGTAAACACACTGTGTTATTATTATAATCAAGGTTGCGGTCTTGATATAAACACCTGACCCATTAATTACTTACATATGTCAGTATAATCTAAGAATTGTATAGTGTAGAAAAGGCAATTCATCCAGTAGACCGGTTTCGTCCTTATTGGGAACTCATCAAGTACTGGCCAACCAATGTTCGTTTAATTATACACTGTGTTATTACCAGGCGATAACAAACTGATGAACAATGCAACACCTAAAACAACACACAAGGCAAAAACATTCCTGTACGAAATAGCAAAGAAAGCAAACCTCTGATAAAATAAAAGCCATCATTAATAGAATAACCAAATCTCAAACTTTGTCTCGTTATAAAATAGGAATTACCCCTTCGCGAAAATAGACAAGCACCCTTACATACCAAGCAATCAGAACATAACTAACCACTATGAATTTTATTATTAATACAAATATATGCAAAAAAACTAAAAATAAGATAAGTTCTCATTCAACTAAGCAAATTAAAACACAACATTTATATATCTATAAGGACTATTATTTTTGTTAAATACTGTTTGTTGCGACGAACTAATATATATGCAAGTATGTATTAGGTTTTGCGAACCTAGTAACAAATTAGTTCAGTTGTGACCAGAAGGATAAACCAAAGGCAGCATGAACGGAAAGTATAATCTCATGCACACTCGTTTCGTGCTTACTGGCGACTCATCAGTAGGAGCCGGTATTACGCCCTTTAACCACTATATATTTGGTAGAAGAATGTGGAATAATAGGACGGTACAATCTCCTAGACGAATGTGTAAACCTGTAATAGTGAAGCTAACATAATCTGAAGTCAACGACAATACGACTTCAATGCTAACTCACACTATATAATATATATACCGAGTCTGTAAAGGATACTAACACTATGGCTATTGTGTTAGTAACTGATACCTTTTTTGAAATCGATGAGTACCGGATACTAACACTATGGTTTCCGAGTCGGTACATGATACCAACCTGATGGATATAAATTTATGCTAAAGTTCACCCAAATTGAGAATTACAACAATTTCCGAACACCTGTTACTCCAGTTAAACCATACACTCTGGCCTTCATCGATATCAGTTATCACATTTCGCGGTAGGCATGACATCATTCAATTCAATAGATTACAGTTAAATACTGTTTGTTGCGAAGAGCTAATATACATGCAAGTATGTATTAGGTTTTGCGAACCTAATATATAGTGGTTAAAGGGCGTAATACCGGCTCCTACTGATGAGTCGCCAGTAAGCACGAAACGAGTGTGCATGAGATTATACTTTCCGTTCATGCTGCCTTTGGTTTATCCTTCTGGTCACAACTGAACTAATTTGTTACTAGGTTCGCAAAACCTAATACATACTTGCATATATATTAGGTCTTCGCAACAAACAGTATTTAACTGTAATATATTGAATTGAATGATGTCATGCTTACCGCGAAATGTGATAACTGATATCGATGAAGACCAGAGTGTATGGTTTAACTGGAGTAACAGGTGTTCGGAAATTGTTGTAATTCCCAATTTGAGTGAACTTTAGCACAAATTTATATCTATCAGCTTGGTATCATGTACCGACTCGGAAACCATAGTGTTAGTATCCGGTACTCATCGATTTCAAAAAGGTATCAGTTACTAACACAATATCCATAGTGTTAGTATCCTTTACAGACTCGGTATATATATTATATAGTGTGAGTTAGCATTGAAGTCGTATTGTCGTTGACTTCAGATTATGTTAGCTTCACTATTACAGGTTTACACATTCGTCTAGGAGATTGTACCGTCCTATTATTCCACATTCTTCTACCAAATATATAGTGGTTAAAGGGCGTAATACCGGCTCCTACTGATGAGTCGCCAGTAAGCACGAAACGAGTGTGCATGAGATTATACTTTCCGTCCATGCTGCCTTTGGTTTATCCTTCTGGTAACAACTGAACTAATTTGTTACTAGGTTCGCAAAACCTAATGCATACTTGCATATTATTTTTGTTGTTAAGTGTTCTCGGCAAAAACTTGCCATTATTTACAATGAATATACTCATAATCATTCAATGACATTTATTTTCCTCATATATATATATATATATATATATATATATATATATATATCAAAGAATATAGTAAATGTTAATTTGCAGGGAATTTATTAGTTGATTTAATGCGTATAAAAATGAATCTATCTAAGATGACACCCGAAGAGGAAACAGCACCTAATCATTTTCTAATTTTCTATGTCAGATCTGCTAATTTTATTAGCTGTTCGACAGATATATATCTGAATTTTAATTCAACTTACAGATTTGTTCCGGAGCAGCTAAATGAAGAAACATCTAGGACACAATTGGACAATATGAAGGTAAAATAATTGAGCCTAGGTCTACTTTTATTAGATAAATTTAAAGAAAAATGGCGATAATTTTTTAAATCTACGGTAATTTTACTGGAATTATTCTTGATTTTTTGGCTTTTAAAAGTATATAAATGAGCGATAGTATACGCTTATATATTTTTATTATTATTTTAAAACATATTGTTAAATTAACCCCTTTAACTTACTATTCCGTTTCAGGTAAACCTAACGTCAAATGAATCAGATGCGCAAGGTATAGAGTAAGTGAATTTGGATTTAGCTATTACAAGCGAAACATACAATACAATCGAACTATTCATGCCTTTATATGATTTAAAGTAGAATCGTTTGTTGAATTTTAGATTTTAAAAGTCATTCCGGGAAACAAGCATTAATTGCGCGGGAGTGATAAATATTTTTTAAATAACGTGTTTGTAATTTAGATTGCCACCAATTCTATTTCATCAGTCCAAATGCAAAACGTTGTCAAACTCGCGCAGCTTCACTCGCTTACGCGTTTCTACCTTTGATGGTCATCACTAGAACCCGATGGCAAACCTACTAACAAGGGTCAAGCCGAAATTCATATATTCCGTAAGCAAAATCGGATATGAGGCTCTCACACCCAAGTAGTCTCGCATACGTGGTACGTGATGGAAAACACCGTCTGGGCAATAACATTGCAGCCTTAAACGCACAAACTAAAACTACATAATTAAACAATCAGTGACTTAACGGCTGATGATAACCATTACTTGAATCATGTTTGAGAGCTTGAGATACAAACCAATGCCCTTTGCTTCGTTCAGACGTAAAACACGGAAAGTCTATTGTCAGTAGAACGTATTGGCTCGTGTCGATCTGTCATGATCATCATCATATCATACGGCTCATGAAACGAAGTGCCTCAGCTTAAATGGCAATCCGTACACGAGTCAATATTATCGTCTTTAGTGAACATCGTTTGGTCCGAAGCCGTGCCTTGCCGCTAGGTTGGTGATTCATTTAATAATGCATGCGATGGATTTTCACTGCTATGATGCACTTCAATTTATCGATACAGTTACACGATAGGATTTTTTAAATGTTCGGATCAGATGTACGAAAAGCGCTGACTATATCTCTCGATGCATTTAGTTGATGCGTAACTTAAGTGACCGAAAACAGCATCAACGCGCAAACGTTCTACCTAGTTTAATTTAATATCTGCTCGGTTAAGCATAAATTAATTATAGTATTTTTTCAAAAGTAATTTATGTTTTGTGGTAATGGTTCATTTTTTGTTGGATTAGTAATTTTTCACTTAACCAAATTGATTTTCTTGCCCTAAACAATAAGCTAATTTTAAAATCAATATATATTTGCTTTCTTATTTGAATAGGTACACATAAATAAGTTTTAATTGAATTCATATTAATGTAAATATAATTAACATATTTGAATTTTCTTGCGACCCAAAAGCTATTATTATTTATTAGGCTTATATAAAATTAACTCTCACTCCAATCTTTTAATTTTCTTTCTACTTAAATCCTTCTAGTTTCCATTACTGTTCTATGATAACCATATTTTTTTAATTGTTTATCATTTGTGCTAATTCCTCCTTCCTTCGTTTATCATGTCTTACTTTGTTTTTTGTTTGTAAGTAAAAGTTACTTCATCTTAGCCGTCTTTGTATTTCTATGTTCATTTACCGTTATGTTTTGTAGCGTCTTGGAAAATAAAGCGTACTTGACTATAACTTTATTTAGAAGTAATTGTTTTTAAATAATTTTCGTCTTTTGTGTATTGGTTTTTAGCGCCAAACCTACTGATAGGTTTATATTCCAGATAGTTGCTTTATTGATAGTTTTATTCATTTCTTGATAAGTAATTTTCTTGCTTAAGCAACAGTCTGTATGTTTTCAAGTTTAGTTTACATGTTTGCTTGTAACCTGTATGCCAAACTAATGCAACCGATTTATATTCACGCGAACTTCTAAAATATTACTTGTTTATGAAGGATATGGCTTTATTGCGGGCAATCCACTGCATCTCATGTCTACAATGTGTTTACAGAGGTGATACTGAGGGTACGGAATAAATAATTTGGTCAAATTATTCCCAAGAAGCTTAATAAGGAAGCAACAATAGATTATGTGATAAACATTAATCGGAATTAAAAATAATTAATACACTGCGTTAGTTTGTTGTGATTAATCTGAAATTTGGTGACTATAATTTGAGTAGACAATGACAAAGGTAGCCTGAAGTTCTGATAAAAATGTAATTCATCAGAAGGAGAAGAGCAACTATTTCGTTGGGTGCAATAACATAGGTTCCACGGTAGAAGAGTTCTAACAAAAGCGAACCAATTTTAGCGTTTACTATAATCAAATTTGCGATCTTGATATAAGCACCTGATCCTTAATTACTTACATATGTCAGTATAAACTAAGAATTGTTTAGTGTAGAAAAGGCAATTCATCCAGTAGACCGGTTTCATTCTTATTGGGAACTCTTCACGTACTGGCCAGAATTCGCCGCGGACAGGGCTCGAACCTGGGCACGTCTGCTTCGGAATTTGGTGCTCTAACCACTGAGCCACCCTTCCGTATGGTGTTTATGAATAGTGAATAAACCCTTTGAAATATGTTACGTTTTGCAACTTCACATTCCTATTTCAAATTTTTCATCACATAAATATATTTTAAAGTGAATATATAACTAATTTTGTAGTAACTATGAGTTTCAATCTTATTTGGTTATCATTTCGTATCAGGCCTTGATCAGGGTGGCTCGGTGATTAGAGCACCAGATTCCGAAGCAGACGTGCCCAAGTTCGAGTCCTGTCCACGGCAAATTCTGACCAGTGTGCGATGAGTTCCCAATAATGACGAAACCGGTCTACTGTATGAATTACCTTTTCTAAACTATACAATTATTAGTTTATACTGACATATGTAAGTAATAAATGGGTCAGGTGCTTATATCAATATCGCAATCTTGATTATAGCAATTGTTATCACCTCCCGCGCAACCAATGTTCGTTTAATTATATAAATTTTAGCGTTCGTGCGACGCAATTAGACTAGGTTAATCTATAAATAAATCATGATTCCTATCTAAATTTTACTCTGTGTTTTAAAAAATTTTCTAATGTCGAAACAAAACATATGTTTGAAGTTTCATGCTGACATGGATTATTTTAAAACAAGTAGAATTTTGCAATTAAAGAAATATTATATGCAAATGAAATGGATTGACATGCTATTGCTGTTTGTTTCATGTATTACAATTGAAGAAGAATAAATTCAAGATGTAAATTGGTAAAAATACATTTTAGTCTATTAATTAAGTATTGATTTTTTTGACTAGCGTTTGGTTTTGATGCTTTTCAATAACTGTTCAATTTAGATAGATCTTGCTTCTTTGTTTGATAAACCAATTCTTATTTCTACTTCTTACTAACACACTTTCTATACAAAAACGATGACTCCCTCATTTTTTATCTGAAATATTTTAATGAACTAAATCTTTGGAATAACATGCATTGTGCATAGATATTAATTGGCATCTATTGATATGCAATTTACGGTAATTAAACGTCTCAAAAATCCGTTAAATAATTTTGCTCATGCTCATCCACTTCGGAACAGCAGTGAATTTTTTTGCTACCCGGCAGGCCTCCGCCTTTATTTGGAAACAAAATCGCACCTTCCTAGTTTACGAGTATGCATTTCAATTTAACTACGCAAATCAAAGAAAGGTTCAATTTCAAGAAAATAAGTCAAAACAAGTCAATGGTGATTCACACCATGCTTATATTTTTATAATATTGTAATCTAAACCAATCATAATTAAATCTCATTAACCGAGTTACGTACGATATATATATATATATATACATCATAAGTACTCAATTAAGGAGAAATCGATCTGCATGATGAATTGGAATTTGTTCTCATATGCAATGTTTAGTTTATAACAATAACGTATTTCATAATGAATTTTTTTCATGATACATTAACTATATATATATATATATATATATATATATATACTTGTCATTATAAACTAAACATTGCATCAGTTAGCAAAGGCAATTCATTCAGTGGACCGGTTTCATCCATGTTAGAAACACGTTAAATATTGTCCAAAATTTGCTGTGGACCAGACTCAAACCGGGATACATTTGCTTCTGGGTCTAGGACTCTATTCACTGCGCTACTTCTACCGCAACTTTAAATCATTTACCAACTTATATTCTTGGTTATCATTTCCTTCAAGGTGGAACGTATCTTGAATCTTTTAAGGTCTGAAGTTCTAATTTACCGCCACTGCTCTATCATTATACATCGAATGCCTATGTCAATTAGGTAAGTTATATTTAAAATGAGAAATTTATATATATATATATATATATATATATATATATATATATATATATATATATGCGATGTAATGGATTCGTGTGTGTAAGCGATGAATTTTATTTTTCTGCATACATATTCCTGTGTTCAGCAAAATGCAACCACCCATTGGATCAGCAACAAGCTTTAGCTAGCTATCCCGTTGAACTAGTGCACTAAACCAAGTGATGACAGTAAATTTTGTGTACTTGACGTAGTCGTAGGTAAAGAACTGCTAAATAGTTTATTCGGGAACACTGAACCCATGGACTTGTACAATGATAACCTTAAATTACATTTTAAATAAACTAAATTGTAGACCATGATACAAATTGTTTAGTTGGCACAAATTTATTCATAAACTGTATTGTTACTCTTGTCTTAAAGCCTAAAAATATTGGAGAACCGCATCTTGCGCTGTTTACATGACAATTCCTGGCGAGCTCGGTTTCGTGCAATTGTCGAGTTACGACGAATTCTTCAGGAGTATGCACAAGGAAGTGACAATGCAACATGTCTCGCTATAAGCCAGGAAACACCGACTGGTTCTGCCCTGTACGAGCTGGTGCAACTGATACAAAGTCCAAATAAAGTTGTAGCTAAAGAAGCTCTTGATCTTCTTGGCGAGTTTGCACAACATATGGACACAGAGAGCATTGACAAATTTCTAAAGTAAACAATTTGACATAGTTATGTTCTATGAATATTGATGTATGATTTTGCATCGTATTCCTTAATTAATTATTTCTGGTTCTATAATATCGTGTAAAAATAGAGTAATAAATGAAAATCACGATCGAAATACTAATTCCAACATAAGATGCCTTAGTGTATTTGGTGTTGCGCACCCAGTAAAGAATTGTGACCAAAGGATGAACTAAAGTCAGCATGAACGGAAGGTGTAATCTCATAGACACACGCGTTTCGTGCTTATTGATGACTCATCAGTAGGAGATGGTATTACGCCCTATACCAAACAGTGTATTTGAATGAGGAATGTAGAACAATTACAGGTTCGGTATATGTTATATATAATGATTTGTCCTTGAAGTCACGTTGTCGAACACTTTATATACAGGTGGCTCCACTACTGCTGGTGTACACATTCGTATAGTAGATTTCACCATCCAATTGCCCAATATTCCTCACCCAAATATACAGTGAGTAGAGGGCGTAATACCGGCTCTTGCTGATTCGTTGCCAATAAGCATTAAACGAATTTGCACATAGGATAATACCCTCTGTTCATGCTGACGTTGGTTTATTTTTCTGGTTACATTCGAGCTAATCTGTTACTAGATACAAAACACCTAATTCACGTGACATATATATATATATATATATATATATATATATATATATATATATATATATATATATATATATATATATATATATATATATATATATATTAGTCCTCCACAACATAATTGCATTTTATCGACGATCTGTTATTTAATGTATAGTCAAACGAATTTTATTCAGAAAAATCTACATAAAATTAATTAAAATTTTAAACCGAATCGTGATAATTGTCCAAAACGTATGCAGGATAAAAAATTGCAACACTTAATGACACGTTCACACTTCAAATTCTACATGACGTTGAGCAAATGCGCAACGTATCATTTCCTAACGCTTTTAGAATACCAATAGAATTGACGATTGGTCACAACAGAAAACGTCCACTATCAAATTTTAGATGCAAAATGGTGACTTTTATGTTCAAATTCTCTCTGAAATAGACCAATTCACAAACATAAAAGAGACGGAAAAAATCTGGCAATTCCAAATTATTCAAATATGAATTTCTGAAGTGTGAGAGAAAAGAATAAGCAAACCTATTCCTTTAATAAAATATCACTTATATTCACACACCACTCCAGTACAATGTGATCTCTTTGACTCAACCAAAAGCTAGGGAAAACCTTACAAATGCATCAAATTTTGATAGTCCGTTAAGCCAATATCGTCTTGTTATTTTGTTCCATACCTTATTTACGCGTGGAACAGCAGGTCGCACATATCTGTTTGCTTCCGTTTACAGATTGCATATATTTAAAAATCTTATAAGTTAGGAACAATTTACCAGATAATTCACCCACGATTGGTAAAGTTATACTCGAAAAACCAGACATGGTGTCAATTTTGTGGCACTTTATCAATGACTTCACAAACACTGAAGACCATTCGTTCAAACGAAAGATGTTTTATACAGACGAATAACTTATTAAAAACTAGCATGTTAATAGCGTAAAATTAGTGCCGTCGACTAGAAGAATTCAAGTCTTGTGCACAAACTTTTTATCCACACCTCTCAGGAAAGAATCAGCATAACCTGATCAACCATATTACCTTAGATTCCGAGTAAGAGTAGCCTATTAAAGGATTAGTCGAATCCACATTAAGTACATTTGTAGCTTACATCCGTCGATGCAACTGGTTTTTTAGCTAGTCCACGTCTGTTTTGGCTGCTTTCATTATATTTTTTATTGTAATTTTATGGGGAAACCTAACAATGAAGTGTAGTCCACAGATCATATTGAATAATAATCTCAGCTAATTTGAATGAAAAAAAACAGGTAATGTTCGTGACTGCATAGAAATTGTGCAGCCGACATTTCCAATCAAGTTCAATGTATGCGAGACTGCTAGAGGTGAGAGCCGCCTATCTAAATTTGATTTCCATATATATATTCAATGCGGTTTGATCCTCGATAGTCAGTTTGCCGTCGTACTCTGATGATGATGATCATGGAAGGTCGAAACGCGTCAGTGCGTTGCGGCTGGCGGTAGTTTTGTTATGTTGTTCGACGACTGGTTAAATACAATGGGATTGGTGTTTACTTCAAGCTCGCAAACTTGACTTAAAGAATAGAATTCAATTAATTAAATATAAGAAAATTTGAATCGCGAACGTGTTACTAATAACCCCTAATATTATATTGAAAGAATCACAGTAATGCTAGGCATTTAAGTGTTCTGTTAAAATATAAAATTAGATTAAGTCTGGTTAAACATTATTTCTAAACACGCAAACACACAAAAATCAGTCAATGTTTCATTTAAATCAAAGTTGTGCACATTTAAGAATGTTTGAATGTTTCGCTACAATAATGTTAATTAGTCACATGAGCACTAATATCTTGTTTGAGTGAAGATGTCAATTTTCAGTCATGTTTGCGGTTATGACGTAAGCATAAATTCCTTCTAATTAATCTAAAGCTTCAGTAAAATACAATTAAACAATAATTGATTGCGCGGGTGGTGGTAACAATTCTTTAAATCAAGTTTGCGAGCTTGAAGTAAACACCAATCGCATTATAAATAACCAGTCGTCGAAAAACTTAACAAAACTACCACTATTCGCAACACACTGACGCGTTTCGACCTTCCATGATCATCATCAGAGTACGATGGCAAACTGACTGGCGAGGTTCAAACCGCATTGAATATATATGGAAATCAAATTTAGATAGGCGGCTCTCACCTCTATTAGCCTTTCACACATTGTACGTGACCGGAAATGTTGGCTGCACAATTTCTATGCAGTCACGAACATTAGCTGTTTGTAACTTTCGCAACACACATATCTATAGACAATACAATTAAACAATAATTGATTGTGCGGGTGGTGGTAACAGTTCCTTAAATCAAGTTTGCAAGCTTGAAGTAAACACCAATCCCATTGTATTTAACCAGTCGTCGAACAACATTAAAAAACTACCGCCAGTCGCTACAATAATGTTAATTAGTCACATGAGCAATAATATCTTGTTTGATTGGAGATGTCAATTTTAAATTATGTTTGCGGTTATGACGTAAGCATATATTCATTCGAATTAGTCGAAAGCTTCGGTAGATAGCTATCGATCCAAACGTGTAGTAAAGCGATTCGATATTCCATGGTCAATAAAAGCACAGAATGTAATATAGACCGGCGTAAATAAAAACCACGATGAAGAAATAAAACGATTTATATAGCTAGGCTGTGCCTTTCACTCCAAGTTATACGAAATATTCTGTCAATTAGACATTAGACACATCATGGTTACATAAGTTGACATAATAATTAATTACTTTGATAATGATGATGATGAATATCACGATTTGCGATCGTGGATTGGCGCTTTGCACTATCAGTTTCGCAAAGATCTGATTGATCTCCATGTCCAAGTACGCCTTGAGTTCATCTTCGTTGTGGCTAGGTGCTGATTCGATCTCTGAAGGCTTCAACGTCGTTCCTACAAATTACTGGAAATGAGGTACTATCTAATCTTCGTTGGCTGGCTACGTTTCGAAACGGCATTTTGCCGTTCCATCATCAGGCTTCTAATCAAACACA
>JAQBSW010011582.1:0-19597 GCA_029291075.1 Eudiplozoon nipponicum
GGGTGGAGTAAATGTTATGGATTGAGAAGGAACCAGTTTCGTTTCCAATCGGTCGTATCACAAAGAAATTTGTTGAAGAAGTACTGATGGGCTGCCTTTTTGAATTCGTGCTGGGGTAGGAGTTTTATGTCTGTGGGGAGAGCGTTGAAGACATTAGTGGCTTTGGAGAAGAGATAGATTTTTTTAAATATGGTGGGGGTATGGTAGGCTTGGATAGAAGAGTTACTAGAACGTGTGGCGTAGTGGTGACTTGGGTGGGCAAAGTTGGAGAGTGGTAAGGAAGTTGAGATCTTATGGATAAAAGAAATGACTCGAAGGTGACGTGTGAACCAAAGCGGAAGAAGGTTAGCTAGAAGTAGGCGTTCCCTGTAGTTTTGGCAGTTCGGGAAGACTCGCTTAAGAAATCTGGAGGATACCTGTTCAATGGTGTACGAGGAGGCGTGGGTGAGAGGACAGTAGAATTCGCTGGCGTAGGAAATGAGGGGCAGAACGTAGACCTTGAATAATGTGAGTTGGAGAGTGGGATTGTTAGTCTTAAAACAGATCAGACGGGCCCATTTGAAGAGTTTGGAAGTAGTGTGTGTAAGGTGTGGGGAGAAGTCTAGGGATTTTGAGAATTGAATGCCGAGATGTTTGGCCGAATCTATTATTTCTATGTCGAGGGGGTAGTTGGCAGCCGGGATGGAGCAGAATGGATCAGACGAGAGTCTCATTAAGCGAGTTTTGGTGGGATTTAGTTTGAGTCCGATTTCGCTGAGCTGCAAGTGGAGCGAGGATAGGAGCTCCGATATAAGGGATGAGGAAGGGTTGGAAGTTGTGGGGTTGCTGAATACGATGACCATATCATCTGCATATTTGAACAGCTTGAAAAGAGTGTCTTCAACCTGTATGTGTGCGAGTGCAAGGTTGAAGAGAATGGGACCAAGTACAGAGCCCTGGGGAACACCGGATCGGACATGGGTTGGCCTCGAGAGACTGCTGCCAATTTTTACTCTTGTATATCGATTCCGAAGATAATAGCTGATAAGATTGAGAACATTGCCGCATATACCGCTTCTCATTAAGGCAGATTCAATTGCTGAAAATGACAGCGAGTCAAAAGCCTTGGATATATCTAGGAAGAGGAGAGTGCACTGAAGCCCTTTAGAGAAAGAAGAGTAGCAATGATCGAGAATACTAACTAAGTTGGTGGAAGATGAGCGGCCGTTCAGGAATCCATGTTGATCATCAAGGAGGTAGAAGTTTTCATGGGACTTAATGAAAGGGTAGATTAGGTTGTATAGGATCCTGTCGAAGATTTTGGTGAAAGAAGGTACGATAGTAATGGGGCGGAGATCTTTAAATGATGAGGTCGAGGAAGAGCCGTTTTGGGGATGGGAGAGATCGTCGAGCAAAGCCAGTCCGAGGGAAGATAGATGGTTTCGACACAATGATTAATAACATCTGCAAGTAGAGAGAAGACGTTCCAGCCAAGCAGCGCAATCATGCTGACTGAAACACCGTATTGATCAAATTGGTGTTTAGATTTAATGTCTTTAACTGCTTGGGCGACGGAAGCCGGAGAGACGTATAACCAGCGAAGGTTCTCGGAGTCTCCGTTGTCTACCATCTCAATAGGCGGAGTGGGAGAGGAAAATGAGTCGAGAAGATGAGTCAGATAATCGTTAGCGAAGCAAAGGTCGTCTGACTGAGAGAAGTTGATATACGAGGTTTTGGGCTTTTGCAACAATTGGTGTTTGATGATGGCGAACTTTGCCCGGGGGTTAGGAGCTGAGCGGATGCGTTTTTCGACGTGGAGCGCTTGTTTGTTGATAGCCTGTTTAATGAGCCCATCAATGCGTCTCAGAGCGAGGGCGCGAGCCAGTGACGATGTGCGTAGGCGAGAGCTGCGTGCGAGGTTGTCACGTGCCTTGAACAGAGCGTTCATCTTATTCGTCGAGTATACTTGTTGAATAGAGGTGGCGGAGTTATAGTGGGAGGATAGGATGTTATGGACTTCGGAGAAGCACGAGGAGAGGTTGTTTGGGAGAAAGAGGTCCCTCCAGTTAACTGTGTCACAGAGTCGGCGGAACTCGTCCCAGTTGGTGAATCGTCTGAAAGATTGGGTGTCTTCTCGGGGGGTGAAGGATAAGAGAGGTAAGAGGAAGGATACCTGACAGTGATCAAGATTGGGGAAGATTTCCCGAGAGCGAACATCGGTCACCTCGTTATTGGAGAGAACACAATCCAGTTGGTTGTTCCCTCGGGTAGGAAAATGCACGAATTGGTGTAGCAGGTTATCCGCAAAGAGTCGAAGCAGTGGGTGACTTTCGGAAGCTAGATTATGCCAGTTAGTCGTGGGGAGGTTGAGATCACCCACAAACTTCAGATTTAGTATTAGTCGTTGTGCTACTTGATATTCTCCACAATAGCCGTCTTTCTAGACTTCAAGAGTGAAATTGACTCGGAAGATCACAATATTTTATTCGATATTTTGTGGAAAAGTGGTGTACCCCAAAAATTTTTTTTAAATATTATCCGCGCTGTCTACACATGTCCTTCTGATCGCGTTAAGGTCTACAACGAATTACCGCAAAACGTTACAAACAACAGTGTTGTTCATCAAGGCTCTCCCTTTTTAGTTTTGTAATCGATTCTATTATGAACAAAACTCTTCCACACATTCAGGATGCTGGTGTTAAAGTTATCCCTGTCGGCAAACTATTCGATCTTGACTATGCAGACGATATCGTACTATTATTCAACAATCGAGATTCTGCCCAGGCCATCTTGAATAGATTAGCAGACGCTCTTCCGTCTTTCGTTATGAAATTCGCACCCTCGAAATGTAAGGTACTTTTATATGATCACCCACCACTTACACCAACTCTGCGACTGCAGAGTGAAGATCTAGGCATAGTTGACATCTTTACATACCTTGGGAGCTGTATGTCTAAAGTGAGTATCGGAATTGCGACAGCTAGAGTAGCTTTCTCGAACCTGTGCCATTTATAGGGAAACGCGAGTAAATTCATCTGTACGCGCAGTTTTGCTATACGCTGGTGAAATTTGGCACCTTAGATTTGATGATTTTAGACGATTACAGACATTCGAACATCGTTGTTTGAGAGACATAGCACATGTTGGTTACCAACATCGAATAACCAATGTTGACATCCATAGAGGTATTTTTGGATCTGCTAACAAGTGCTCCTCGTTAGGAAAATAAATAATGCTTCATCAACTTCGTTGGCTCGGTCACTTTTTGATTATGCCGTCAATCCGAATGCCTTGTAGAGCTCTGTTCTCTGATCCGGCGCCAGATTGACGTAAGAAACAAGGTGGGCAGATTTTAACATGGCAGAAACAGTTGAAGTTACTTACATCCAAATTGGGTAGTATAGCACCCACTCGTCTGCCCGGATGAGGTCCATGTGGCATCACAGGTCTTGGTTAAAAACCCTGCCCAATATGGTATTGAATAGAGCTTGGTGGCGTTCTTGCTGCAGATTAATAGCAAAATCATCTTCTTAACTTTCTTTTATTAGTAGGGCAGAATTAGGGAGCTGATGTTGTCGTGCCTTAAAGCTGACTTGACGTAGAGGTTTAATTTGCCTCAACTCTGTGAATTATCTAGATAAATATATTCATAGTAACTAGGTCCTTTCTATCTCTCGTATATCTCACCAATAATTTGTGTGCCTGAATTATTATTTTTTTAGTTATTTATAACACTTTTGGTGTTTCGCTACTTATGGCCATATGGCAGTGAAACATTATTTACTACTGGCTTTTGTATGGCTGTGCATGTTGGTGATGAGGTGAACTGAACACTTCGAAAATCAATTTTCTTGGGCACCTTCGTCACCATTGTTCTTAGCACTCACTTTCTGCGGCCCCATGATAACACACAAAAAAATTTCAGTAATCACTCAAAAATCAAGCAAAAAAGAGTACAGCGCACAAGATACACTTCAATTCAAGCGAATAGCACGTGCGAGTGAGAGAGAGATTCTCTCGAATGAAGCTCGACCCTGCGCGCCAACTAGCGGGACACACCGGAAACACGGCTCGTATCTCGGATTTGGGCCCGAGCTCCGGCTCCTATCTCACAAAACTCGTATGTTAGGCTGCTCATATCTCGTGGTACCACTGCGTATATATATATATTTGTGTGTATAAGGATAAAACAACGTACTCCATGGAATAACATTTATTAATAAATCTTATTTCTACCAGTATCTACAGCCATTTTTCTGGATTCGTTAGTATATTCGTTCATCCAATCCCAACTGTACATTTATCGTAACCAATCCCCTCTTCGTTATGCCAATCTTTGTTTTGCGTACCTAAGACCACTACTTTTGCGTAACGTCATTTGGTGTGTCATCGCTTTCATTTTAATTGCGTCCGTAATTGATGATTGTGTCGTATTTTGCGAAACGTTGGCTATTTTTGAAGGCCTGTCAGTTATGTCTTTGTTCCAGTCCAATTTAATTTCTTTTTGAATTATTTTCTGCACGTTTAAGCAGGGCTTCAGCCTATTAATTGCAATAGCTTCAAAAGCCAGAAGCATTTCTCCTGTTTTTGCCTTGTACATGGATGAAAATTTGTTGCTACTAACAGCATGACCTGTGAGTAGTACATGCTCGCAAATTGCTGATTTTTTGTGCAGGAGCTGCACCCCTCTTTAATAGTTCTTCGATCAGCTTTTCTAATTATCTATATATTCATCATTTATATATACATATATATATATATATATATATATATATATTGATAGTTTCTAATTTCACCATTTTTAAAATGTAAGAACGAAACAACGTACTCCATGGAATAACATTTATTAATAAATCTTATTTCTACCAGTATCTACCGCCATTGTTCTGGATTCCTTAGTATATTCGTAGAGCTAAATTTGCTTCGCGAAGCGTTGAGAAATAATGGCTATCCGGACTGGTTCATCGAATACAACTTGAGGCAACGCAATAAAATCGAGGCCAATTTGGAAGAAAATCAAACTCCCCAGATAGTAACGCTTAGTGTTCCCTTTGGAGGTGATCTTCCAGCGGAAATCTTCAAACGAAAAGTAATTCGAGCGACAAAAGCACAGTTTCCATCAATACAGGTGAGAGTGGTGTTCAACACAACAAAACTGATGCGCACGAATGAAAAAGATAGCCTCTCTGTGACGTCAACACCTTTGTCTGTATACAAATTTCAATGTACCTGCAACGCTCAGTACATCGGCAGATCAAAAAAGAGGCTCGAAACTAGAATAAATCAGCATCTCCCTCAAAAACTATTAAAGAGGGGTGCAGCTCCTGCACAAAAATCAGCAATTTGCGAGCATGTACTACTCACAGGTCATGCTGTTAGTAGTAACAATTTTTCAGTTCTCTACAAGGCAAAAACAGAGAAAATGCTTCTGGCTTTTGAAGCTATTGCAATTAATAAGCTGAAGCCCTGCTTAAACGTGCAGAAAATAATTCAAAAAGAAATTAAATTGGACTGGAACAAAGACATAACTGACATGCCTTTAAAAATAGCCAACGCTTCGCAAAATACGACACATACATCAATTACGGACGCAATTACAATGAAAGCGATGACACACCAAATGACGTTACGCAAAAGGAGTGGTCTAAATTGCGCAAAAGTAGTGGTCTAAATTGCGCAAAACAAAGGCTAGAATAACGAAGAGGAGATTGGTTACGACACATGTACAGTGGGATTGGATGAACGAATATACTAACGAATCCAGAACAATGGCTGTAGATACTGGTAGAAATAAGATTTATTAATAAATGTTATTCCATGGAGTACGTTGTTTTGTTCTTACATTTTAAAAAATGGTGAAATTAGAAACTATCATATATATATATATATATATATATATATATATATATATATATATATATATATATATATATATATATATAAATGATGAATATATAGATAATTAGAAAAGTTGGTCGAAGAACCGAAATGGTTGATTATATTATTACTTATATATGCATAAGATCTAGTGTGTAGACGTATATATGAATGGATATTTTTTATATAAGGTTTTGGTATAAATAAATATAAATTAGGTAATAATGAATAAATATGAATCATATGAATACACATTAATGCTTATATGTAATTTTACATATAAATAGATATGTATACGATTTGGACACAGATATTTAAATAAAAAAATAATTTTTACAGGATATGTGTATCACCATTTCCAGCCATACAAAAGTCAAAAGTGTCTAAAGTTTCACTGCCATATAAACATAAGGAGTGAAGAAATATCTAAATAACAACAGACATAATATTGTAGACAAATTAATAGTGACATATTATCAATGCCGCGTTTTGCGTACGCGGGTAGTAGCTGTACACGGGCAGTTACACAAAGATCCGATTTGTCACTATTTCCAATTTTGTTTTGTCTTTGATCGGGTTGACTCATTTTTACTTCAATTGGAAATGCGGTTCTATCACATCTTTGTTTACTGGCGACGTTTCGGTGCCTACTTTCCAGCACCATCATCAGGCAACACAACACTGATCACAATAGCAGATTTAAGCAAATGTGGTAACCTCGTTCCAAAACCATTCTATTTATATATATTTGACTCAACACTATTTTAATCATAGGATTTGTCTCAGTAACTAAACTCAATATATAACTTGTTATAATTAGTAGACCAATCATTACCTCACCTATACCTCATCTCATCTCGTATGCAGAATATTTTAGGGGAGAGAGACAGTATCGAACCTTTTGTTATTTGTTATAACGGTATTGCTACTATGTCACGGTAATCAAAATTTTAAAAAATGCTAAAACTAAAACCTTGACTATCATATACTGTATTTTATTTAAAGCCGGGAACTCTAATGTATACAATGGTGTGTGAGGTATTGCGCACATAGCAACAAACTAGTTCAAATATGGAGCAGCAAGTAACGTAGATGGATGGAGAGTGAATGTTATATCGACGCTTAGGTGAACGATTAAAGAGAGAAAGATAGAGATAGCCTGGACAACTAACGTTTTTCAAAAAACTAATCGTAAGCACAATGCGAAGTTAATCAACTATTGGAAATAATTGCATAAGAATATTTGCTCATATGACTAAAATAATCATTCTATTACACATATATCTAAATATAATATCGTAAAACCTTTATATATATATATATATATATATATATATAAATAGAGAGAGAGAAAAAGGACCACTGATAATTATTAAATATGAATAATTTCTATTCTTATTATATATTTATTTATTACGTTAGTCACACCTTATATCAATATATAAAATACATGTCAATATGTATAAAAACATATATATGAATATAAGCAACAGTATGAGACCAACATCCCTAATCCTATATATATATATATATATATAAATATATATATATATATATATATATATATATACGTTTGCCTATTTCAAATTATTATTTTATTCTTTTCTTACTGTTTTTTTATTTACCAATTAATCAAATTGTATATTTATTTATTCACACCTTATATAAATATATAAAATACATATAAATATGTATAAAAACATATATATATAAATATAAGCAACAGTGTGAGTCATATATATATATATATATATATATTATGTGTATAGAATAAACCTATCAATCTACCCATAGGCCTATCTATATATCCGTCTATCTATCACATTTTGGTTTCCTCTTAAAAGGATACATGGTAGCTATTAACCATGAATATCTTCTCTATGACTAACGTATTATACATTTATTAAGATATTCCTACCTTACATAAATATAGAAAATATAAGCGACAATGTAAGTCAAATGTGTCTTATCTAATGTTCTATCTACTAACCCTTGCTAAATCGGTATACCGTCTTTTGGAACATTTTTATTGAGAAAAATAAGTATATAGGAAATTGATATTGGTACAGATCATTCGCAACCAGTTTTCTATAAGCGAGGTTTTTTACTTAGGTTCCCACTTAATTCATGTTCCGCAGCCTCACGTTTTCTGACCATAGAAAATGCTTCATTAAATATTGGGCCCAATGATTTTTCTACCGATGTTACATTCATTACACCTTTTCCTGATTTTATTTCAATTGACTCTCTAATTAGTCTAGTTAATCTGTTGCGGTTGCATAACGCGATGCGTTTACATCCTTCCCAGTCTATTTCATGACCCGTTTCCTTCGAATGCCTAGCTAGGTCTGATCTTTGAATGTGTCCATATTTGCAGGCTGTCTTATGTTCACCTCTACGAACCTTTATAGGTCGCATGGTTTCGCCTATATACCTGAGATTACATTCTTTGCAAGGTATCGCATATACTCCTGATGTCTCGAGGGGTTCTACTCTTTCTTTTTGGTTAGGTAGTTTATTGCCTATAGTAAGCGATTGTCTTAAAACTGTTTTAATATTGTATTTAGCTGCTATTATTCTAATTTTCCTGCTCAATTTAGAATCAGGTAATACCATAATTTTGTGCTTATCCGGTTCCGTTTCCTTCTTTACTTTGTTTATTATATTATTGTTAAATCTCTGTAACATCTCATCTATTAATCTATCTATTATACTTGACGGATAGCTATTTAGTTTGAATATTTCTTTTAATCTCCTCATTTCCTTATCTCTATTTTCTATATCCACTATTCTAAGACTTCTTAATATCATGGATTTAAGAATGCCTATTTTCATTCCATATGGGTGATTTGATAAGAAATTAAGAAGTAGTCCTGAATAAGTCTCTTTTCTAAAAATATCTCTTTCCAATCTGGAACCATTCCGTTTTATTTTCACATCCAAAAAGGGTAATTCATCATTATTCTCTTTTTCCAATGTAAACTTTAATTCACCTAATTGGTTGGCTAATTCGAGGAATTTATTTAACTCATTATCCCCATGATTCCAAATTATAAACATATCATCCAGGAATCTTACATACAAGTTTGGCTTAAGAGGAGATTTTAACAACAGATTTTTTTCAAAATAGTGCATAAAAATATTAGCAACCGGGACTGATAGTGGTTGTCCCATAGGGACACCTTTAACTTGTTTATAAAATTCATTTCTGAACTTAAAGTAGGTGGAGGACATACAAATATTTAAGATTTCCATAATACTACTTAACATCATTTTACTACCTTCTATTATCTCTGGGAACTCTGTTAAACAACGCTTCACACTTTCTAATGCTGCTTGTACCGGGACATTAGTATACATCGATACAACGTCCAGGCTAGCCATTCTATCATTATCATTCAAGTTATATCTACTAATAATGTCAATAAAATGATATGTATTTTTTAAAGTATAATCTAAGAAATAAGTATATTTTCTAATTCTGTTGCATAGAAATTTCGACAATCTATACGTTGGTGAGTTTTGTACATTAACGATTAATCTAAGTGGATTCCCCTGTTTATGAATCTTTACTAGACCATAAACTCTCGGAGGGACTGTGTCACGTTGTATTAATGAATTCCCAAGTCCTGGTTCTAATTCCTTCGACTCAATCATTCTATTAATTATAGTCTTAACTTGTCCTTGTAACTTATCAGATGGATCTTTATTTATTTTATTATAGACCTCTAAATTATTTAATTGTTCATACACTTTCAATTCATAATCTGACCGGTTCATAAGTACCGTTGCACCACCTTTATCTGCCTTGAGGCATATTACTTTATTGGATAATAATTCTGCTCTTAAGCGTTTTAGATCATAACTCTGCTTGCATCTCACCTCTTTGTGCTCTAACACCGCTTTGGACACATCCAATTCAAACCTAGTCTTATCTTTTTCTGGGAGAAACTGGGCAATCTTAACTGTTTCTGTAATTATCTCATTCCTAGGTACGTAATCAATAGGGATCGCAGTATTAAGTCCAAGATTAAGGATTTGTTTTTGGTCTTCCTTGAGATCCATTCTCGATAAATTAACTAAACGTTTGGACATGACCTCTTCAATTCTCGTATTTCTCAAAGGGCAATTAATTCCCAATATTGCTAATTTTTTTTCATGCCTTTGTCTAATTTTTTTAATTTCATTATCCCTCGTTTTGTCTGTGAAATCTTCAATATGTTTGAAATCCAACATACCTAATCTCGCCAGTAATATGGACCTTATTTTTGTCTTCTCTCTAATCAGTTCAAATTTACGTTTGTTTAGTTTCTTAATCGATATTTTTATTAAATGTAAACAAAGCTCATGCTTAAGAGTATTTCCTACTTTATCCAAAACGAAAGAAAGTTTAAATCTAAAACATTTCGGTATAACATTAAATTTTAAACATTTATTAAGGAACGAGGTATTTTCCACTTGCCTTACAATCTGCATCTTCTTCCGCTTGTACTGATTCATAAGTGTATGAACAATTAAATAATTTAGAGGTCTATAATAAAATAAATAAAGATCCATCTGATAAGTTACAAGGACAAGTTAAGACTATAATTAATAGAATGATTGAGTCGAAGGAATTAGAACCAGGACTTGGGAATTCATTAATACAACGTGACACAGTCCCTCCGAGAGTTTATGGTCTAGTAAAGATTCATAAACAGGGGAATCCACTTAGATTAATCGTTAATGTACAAAACTCACCAACGTATAGATTGTCGAAATTTCTATGCAACAGAATTAGAAAATATACTTATTTCTTAGATTATACTTTAAAAAATACATATCATTTTATTGACATTATTAGTAGATATAACTTGAATGATAATGATAGAATGGCTAGCCTGGACGTTGTATCGATGTATACTAATGTCCCGGTACAAGCAGCATTAGAAAGTGTGAAGCGTTGTTTAACAGAGTTCCCAGAGATAATAGAAGGTAGTAAAATGATGTTAAGTAGTATTATGGAAATATTAAATATTTGTATGTCCTCTACCTACTTTAAGTTCAGAAATGAATTTTATAAACAAGTTAAAGGTGTCCCTATGGGACAACCACTATCAGTCCCGGTTGCTAATATTTTTATGCACTATTTTGAAAAAAATCTGTTGTTAAAATCTCCTCTTAAGCCAAACTTGTATGTAAGATTCCTGGATGATATGTTTATAATTTGGAATCATGGGGATAATGAGTTAAATAAATTCCTCGAATTAGCCAACCAATTAGGTGAATTAAAGTTTACATTGGAAAAAGAGAATAATGATGAATTACCCTTTTTGGATGTGAAAATAAAACGGAATGGTTCCAGATTGGAAAGAGATATTTTTAGAAAAGAGACTTATTCAGGACTACTTCTTAATTTCTTATCAAATCACCCATATGGAATGAAAATAGGCATTCTTAAATCCATGATATTAAGAAGTCTTAGAATAGTGGATATAGAAAATAGAGATAAGGAAATGAGGAGATTAAAAGAAATATTCAAACTAAATAGCTATCCGTCAAGTATAATAGATAGATTAATAGATGAGATGTTACAGAGATTTAACAATAATATAATAAACAAAGTAAAGAAGGAAACGGAACCGGATAAGCACAAAATTATGGTATTACCTGATTCTAAATTGAGCAGGAAAATTAGAATAATAGCAGCTAAATACAATATTAAAACAGTTTTAAGACAATCGCTTACTATAGGCAATAAACTACCTAACCAAAAAGAAAGAGTAGAACCCCTCGAGACATCAGGAGTATATGCGATACCTTGCAAAGAATGTAATCTCAGGTATATAGGCGAAACCATGCGACCTATAAAGGTTCGTAGAGGTGAACATAAGACAGCCTGCAAATATGGACACATTCAAAGATCAGACCTAGCTAGGCATTCGAAGGAAACGGGTCATGAAATAGACTGGGAAGGATGTAAACGCATCGCGTTATGCAACCGCAACAGATTAACTAGACTAATTAGAGAGTCAATTGAAATAAAATCAGGAAAAGGTGTAATGAATGTAACATCGGTAGAAAAATCATTGGGCCCAATATTTAATGAAGCATTTTCTATGGTCAGAAAACGTGAGGCTGCGGAACATGAATTAAGTGGGAACCTAAGTAAAAAACCTCGCTTATAGAAAACTGGTTGCGAATGATCTGTACCAATATCAATTTCCTATATACTTATTTTTCTCAATAAAAATGTTCCAAAAGACGGTATACCGATTTAGCAAGGGTTAGTAGATAGAACATTAGATAAGACACATTTGACTTACATTGTCGCTTATATTTTCTATATTTATGTAAGGTAGGAATATCTTAATAAATGTATAATACGTTAGTCATAGAGAAGATATTCATGGTTAATAGCTACCATGTATCCTTTTAAGAGGAAACCAAAATGTGATAGATAGACGGATATATAGATAGGCCTATGGGTAGATTGATAGGTTTATTCTATACACATAATATATATATATATATATATATATGACTCACACTGTTGCTTATATTTATATATATATGTTTTTATACATATTTATATGTATTTTATATATTTATATAAGGTGTGAATAAATAAATATACAATTTGATTAATTGGTAAATAAAAAAACAGTAAGAAAAGAATAAAATAATAATTTGAAATAGGCAAACGTATATATATATATATATATATATATATATATATATATATATATATATAGGATTAGGGATGTTGGTCTCATACTGTTGCTTATATTCATATATATGTTTTTATACATATTGACATGTATTTTATATATTGATATAAGGTGTGACTAACGTAATAAATAAATATATAATAAGAATAGAAATTATTCATATTTAATAATTATCAGTGGTCCTTTTTCTCTCTCTCATATATATATATATATATATATATATTATATATATATAAAGGTTTTACGATATTATATTTAGATATATGTGTAATGAAGTATTTTAGTCATATCAGCAAATATTCTTATGCAATTATTTCCAAAAGTTGATTAACTTCGCATTGTGCTTACGATTAGTTTTTTGAAAAACGTTAGTTGTCCAGGCTATCTCTATCTTTCTCTCTTTAATCGTTCACCTAAGCGTCGATATAACATTCACTCTCCATCCATCTACGTTACTTGCTGCTCCATATTTGAACTAGTTTGTTGCTATGTGCGCAATACCTCACACACCATTGTATACATTAGAGTTCCCGGCTTTAAATAAAATACAGTATATGATAGTCAAGGTTTTAGTTTTAGCATTTTTTAAAATTTTGATTACCGTGACATAGTAGCAATACCGTTATAACAAATAACAAAAGGTTCGATACTGTCTCTCTCCCCTAAAATATTCTGCATACGAGATGAGATGAGGTATAGGTGAGGTAATGATTGGTCTGCTAATTATAACAAGTTATATATTGAGTTTAGTTACTGAGACAAATCCTATGATTAAAATAGTGTTGAGTCAAATATATATAAATAGAATGGTTTTGGAACGAGGTTACCACATTTGCTTAAATCTGCTATTGTGATCAGTGTTGTGTTGCCTGATGATGGTGCTGGAAAGTAGGCACCGAAACGTCGCCAGTAAACAAAGATATGATAGAACCGCATTTCCAATTGAAGTAAAAATGAGTCAACCCGATCAAAGACAAAACAAAATTGGAAATAGTGACAAATCGGATCTTTGTGTAACTGCCCGTGTACAGCTACTACCCGCGTACGCAAAACGCGGCATTGATAAGCCAAAACAAGAAACAAGTAAAAGCGAGTCAGATTTGTTATCACTAGCATGATCAATTGTAAACCCAAAATGTATATATATGTATGATTGTAAAGCGATGATTAATATTCACGAAATAAATGGCCTTTATCCACTTTGTTATTAATGTTTTTTCTTCCTAATTAGACTTTTATATATATATATATATATATATATATATATATATATATATATATATATATATATATATATATATATATATAGATTTAGCTGTCGGGTGAGGGCGTTCGTGTGCGTTAGACAAATGCATATATTGAGTTAAGTTACTGAGACAAATTCTATATTTGAGACCAGTGGTGAGTCGAAAAATAAAAAAATATAAATAGTACGGTTTCGGAACGAGGTTACCACATTTGCTTAAATCTGCTATTTTGAGTATTGTGCTGTGTACATATGTTATAATTGGCCTGAAGATGTGACGGGGATTTCTGTTTCGAAACGTTACCAGTAAACGAAGATCTGATAGAACAGCATTTCCATTGGGACGAATACAAACTCAGCCCTATCGAAGACACAACGAAATTGGAAATTGTGATCAATCGGATCTTTGTGAAACTGTGGGTGTAAAGTCGATGAAATATAATTGTGATTTGAAGGCGTTTGGTGAAAACCTTTTTTCAAATTCGTAGAAACTCGTCGGAACAAATTTTACCACATTATGGGCAATGTTTGCTACTTCAGGGTTGTTCACATTCTAGTATTTGTCTTTTTAGTTCGGTTGAAAGTGCAGGTATTTCCCATTTGTCAACATTGTACAAAACTCTAATTGGTGGGTTAACCTTTACTAATACTCTTGTATCTTTGGATTCGCTTTCTAGTTATTTTTCAAATAAAGAATATGGTGAAAGTAAAACTGAAATTTCTGACAGTAATTTTACATTACTTCGATGACGGTCTTTACCTTTTTACCAATTTGATTTCTTGTGTAAACGCCCCGGCTTCAAGTAAATGCCGTACGACGTTACAAACTCGGTTAAGGTGCTCTGAATAGAGATTAGTTACTGATATGGGGGCCCTTAAGAGGGCCTGGTAATGCGTTCTCTTGAAGTCTTCAGAGTTGAAGATGTCCTAGAGCCTTGGGTGGACTCTGGTTGAGTTGTCGCTCCCGTGGTTGAGCTGTAATCGCGTTGTGGATAGCGTCCTGCAGGTCCTGCACTCAATTGGCTCGTCTCTCCGGTATCCCGCAACAAGATGAGTCACGGATGTAGTTAGTTGTTGGTGAAACTATCAAATCACCAGCGTAGGTATTGACAGCCGACAGAACGCACACGCGTGAAGCAGGTAGAATGCAAATGCCACAACTGACTTGCATGGTAAATTACCGTGCTTAAATAGCATGCAATATGTCTACTTGCACACTATTGGTTAAACGTGGTTAAACGGCAATTTCGCTTTTTTCTCATTGGTGCAACGTAAATAAATTTGAATTTAATTTACGCAATATGTCGGCGATTGATTTGTGTCGTTACAACACTTTCCTCTCTGAAAAAAAAGAAAAAAAATATTCCTCTCTGCGAGGCTAGATAAGAAATGCATGACAGAGTTCGAACCAAGTTAAGCAAAAATATGATGAACCATAAGTGCTGGGCTTAAATATGCTTGTTGGTTGCTTCAACAATGATATGATGCCAGGTAACCACTAGGAATTGCTACACAAATTGTTAGCTCTAGTGGACGGTCATAGCACGTGAGGCAAAATAGAGCAGTGTAAGTTTTTGGAGCCGCAGCGTGAAGATTTCGAGGTAAATCGCCTCTGAATTTGCCAGGTTTAAGATAAAAACCTAAGCAGGTTGGATCGTTGTCAATGTGTTTGTATACGACCAAAGGAGCTAGAGTGCTCGACGTTGTGGTCATGACATTTGTAGAGTGGTCTTTGTGCAATTGATAAAGTTGAGATATGCATTGAAAGTGGCCTGTACCATGATATGAAGCTGATCACTACTTAGTGTTGCTACACGAAAGCGTTAGCTCTAAGTAGCTGGTCATACCAAAATAGGCAGTGTAATGTCATGTGTGAGAAATACATTATAATGTAAAAATATATACATTAAAATCAAAGGTAACTGCATAAAACTATGTACACGAACATTGCCTCAGAGATGGCATAATACCAAAGAACTGTTCAAAAATGTTACACAATTGTTAGCTAAGAACAGCTGGTTATGCCACGTGAGACAAATACGAAAAATAAAGTAAGGTTAAAAAATTTTATAGTTAATGTTAATGTTTAAAAAAAATTAATTACGCGTTATACAAAGCAGGTTATTGAGATTGTGGGCAGACGGAGCCTGAGACGTGTGTAGAAGGTTGAACGCTCTCAGGATCAGGTGGTTCGATAAACGGTTTCAACCTGTCTATGCTTACTGATGTCGGTGTAGCGCCTTGCATAATGATGAAGTATTTTGGCTGTCTGAGTAAAATCGGGTAAGGACCGCGATACTTTGGTTGTAGTGGTGCAACAGCATTATTGTTGCGAACGAGTACTCTCTTGCAGCTGTGGAGCTGTGGGTGAACGAAGACTGGACGAGGCGTGTGTCTCGGCTGCTGTTCGGACATGTTACCGAAATGAAGTCGAAGGCGGGTAGCTTCGTTTTGTGGGTCATCTTGTGCCGGTAGTAGACGTGGGAGCTGACTAGGCAGGCGTAGATCCATGCCATACAAGAGTTGTGACGCAGACGTTTTAATGGAATCACGAGTACGGGAACGCATGGCAAGCAGAACTAAAGGTAGTGCATCGACCCAGTTGCCATTAATGGACGAGGATGCTAAAGCTGCTTTGAGTTCCCTATGCATTCTCTCTACCATGCCATTAGCTTGGGGATGGTAGGCAGTCGTCTGGCGTAAGATGCATCCCATGTACCGCAAGGTGGTTTTGAAACGATCAGATGAGAAGCAAGTGCCTCTGTCCGTGATGACCTCATTGGGAACACCATAATTGGATATCCATGCAGAGATAAAACCGTTAGTTACTTCGTCTGCAGAAATGGTGCCAAGAGGTAATGCCGCAGGCCACCGTGTAAATCTATCGATCATAGTTAGAAGGTAGCTGAAACCTTGAACCTTTGTCAGATGAACTATGTCGATGTGGACGATGGCTAGGCGAGAAGTAGACCGAAAATGTTGCAACTCAGAACGAGTGTGACGTGTGATCTTGTTTTTCTGACAAATTGCACACTCTGAGACCCATCGTTTAACATGCTGCCTAAGTCTGTGACCCCAGAAACGATCTGTAAGAAGTCGGACAGTCGCTTGGCTTCCTGGGTGAGAAATTGAGTGAATTGAATCGAAAACTTTTCTCTGAAGGCTGGTCGGCAGAACTGGCTTGTTGGGCTGCGTACCCGTGAAGTAAACAATTGGTAAGCCTTCCCACAGACGGCATATGAACTTGGTTGGGTGACGGGCTATTGATCTTTGAATGTGAATGTCACCGCGTTGTTCAGTTCGCAGGAGAGTTGGCGTTAGTGCAGGTTCACTGAGTGCCACGGAGTTGACAGTGAATGGTGACGGCGAAGGTGGTTGTAGAGAGACGTCTGGCCTGGACAGGGCATCTGCAATGAAGTTCTGTTTGCCCTTGACGTGAAAGACGTCAAATTGCCATTCGCTTAGACGAGAAAGCTGTCTTTCCACTCTGGCAGGGTACTTGGCGATAGATGAAGTTGCGTTTCGAAGTGCGCTAACTAGTGGTGCATGATCTGTGAAAACAACAAATCTGCTACTGCCAATGATGCTGATAAAATGGCGCACTGCGTCGTGGATGGCGAGAAGTTCTCGGCCGAAAGTGTCGTACCTCGTTTCTACTGGTTGGAGAGTACGCGAGTAGAAACTGATAGGCTTCCGAACTCCGTCGATCTCTTGTTCCAAAGTGGCTCCAATAGCGAATTCAGAAGCATCTGTCGTGAGTAGAAATGGCTTTTCGAAATCTGGATGCGTTAGCATTGTGGCATTTGCTAACGAGTTGATGGCAAGTCGAAGTAATTCCTCGTCTTCGGATGACCAAGCAATGATGGAATTCTTGCTAAGTCCTTTTCGGTTCCGCAGGTGCCTGCACAAAGGATAAAGTTGTTTTGAAAGGCCTGGAAGGAACTTGCGATAATAGTTTAGTACTCCCAGGATTTTCTGCAAATCGCTCAAAGTCCTTGGTGACTTGATATTCTTGATTGAATTCGTCTTTGACGGCAACGGTTGAATACCTTGGGCCGTGATACGATGCCCTAAGAAGTCGACGGATGAAGCTGCAATCTGCGTCTTGTCACAGTTGATCTTGAGTCCGTGGTTGGATAAGCGTGAGAGGACATTTCGTAGATGTTTCGCATGAGATTCTAGATCTGGACTGAATACCATAATGTCATCGAGATATGACATACAATAAGCAGAGTCGTCGCGAAGTATGTTGTCTATGAATCTTTGAAATGTCTGAGTAGCACACTTAAGTCCAAAAGGCATGTAAAGATATTCAAAAAGGCCAAATGGAGTGATGACTGCAGTTTTCTCGATATCCTCTGGTGCTACCGGTATGTGATGGTAGGCTTGTCTGAGGTCAATCACTGAGAAGAAATTGCTGCCGTTGAGTTTTTCAAGTAAAGTGTTGATATTTGGAATAGGATATGCATCAGATTTTGTCACTGAATTTAGCTTACGGTAGTCTCCACAGGCTCTGTACGATCCGTTTGATTTTGAGACTAAGTGCAGTGGTGACGCCCATGAACTTTTCGATGGTCTGATGATTCCCTCTTCCAAAAGCCTTGAGAATTCTTCTTGGGCAGCTTTCAGCTTAGCAGGAGCCAGTGGTCGCTTCTTGAGTGCAATAGGTTGTCCTTCTGTGACGATATGATGCATCGTGTTGGAGACTCGTAGCTCTGACTTGTTAAGATCGAAAAGCGATTTGTATTTTCGAAGAGCTGCTGATATCTCTGCTGAATGATGCACTGGGGTTGGCTGAATGACCTGTAACTCCAAACGCTCGGAGGCAAGTGTCCAAAAATGTTGTTCAATTCCTGTGGAGGGGTCGATGATCTTTTGATTGGCAAGATCAACAATGAGCCGAAATTTTAGAAGGAAATCAAGGCCTATTATATTATGTGAGACCTTGGCAATGATGAAGTTGTGGGAAAATTCACGTCGTAGACCTATGTTGAGTGTGCGGTATTGGCAGCCATAAGTTGGTATGGGCTCGCCTGTAGCTGTTGCGAGAAGAACGCCTAGCGACATCTCGGCCATTGAATCACCTTTGAGAACTGAGACTGCCGCACCTGTGTCTACGATGAACTCTTCGCCAGTTTTGAAATCAAGAAGGTGCAGAAGTTCGTTGGGCTGTTTGGCCGGGTCATGCAAACAAGTAGGCTGGTGATTGCGACCGGCATTGTCTGTTTGGTTCTCTATGTGAAAAATTCGGCGTGGACGAAAAGAGTCGACAGGGATGTCGGATTGTAGTTGGCTTCTTCCCTGTAGCGCCGTTGATGCCGTTGATGTGCAGAAAGTACGGTCTTCTACTTCCTGCGCCAGACGTTTCCCGATACTGATGCACCCTTGTGCCTGCGGTCTGTTGTCCTCTCCGTCAGCTGTGGAAATTGACACTCATTCGGAAATTCTTCGGAACGACAAAGACAAACTTGGCAAGCATAAAAAACTTCTGGTGGTTATAACACCAGTTCTTTGGAGCATATTTATTAAAGGATTGCGGAGATCTCGATCGCCGCCTACCATTATAATTTGACTTGGAAACGAATTTTGGTCGAGCATTCACTTGATTTATCTCGGATTTGGTAATGGCCAATCCTTCTAGAACTTTGGCCATGTTCGCCACTGTTCTCTCTAAAGAGGAGATTCTATCATCTTGCGGGGGTGAAGAAAAGGATGATGGATTCACTTTGGGTTCCAAAACCCTATATTCTAACTCACATCTCTCAGATAAGTCATCTATAGAGAG
>JAQBSW010011583.1:0-19590 GCA_029291075.1 Eudiplozoon nipponicum
CCATAATACTATATTATTGTAACAGCTTTATTAACCTCTCTCTCTCTCTCTATAACATATTGCACACAGGATGAGATTACGTAAACCGGGAAATTTGAGGATTACTGCAATATTAAATTTTAAAAAGTTTGTTGATCCTTCCTCGTATCCAGAACAGAAATTTAAAAAGTTAAGACATCATCGATGTGCCTGTATTTCAATCTATAGGGGTTTCTTATACTTATTTTTTATAAATGTCACTTTTGTAGAGTACACATGTGTGTACTCTTGGTCGTTGTATGCGGGGAATGAGTGACATGGATTAGTTTGTGTATGCATTTGAGAATTAGAGAATAGGTGTGAATACCGAATAAAGGGGCAGACAATAAGAAATAATTTACGTATTAAAAAAAATAGATCTGTCTTGAATGATGATACCACATTTGCGAAAAGTTGTTTTTTTCATGCGCGTATGTTGTCAACCCTGAAGATGGGACTGGAAATGAATTCCCGAAAATGTGGAAAAAAGAGTGGAAATCTTGTTTCAACGTCATTTTTAGACAAGCAGCTGATGGAGGGCTTTAAAATGAAGGGACAATTGAGAACCCATCATTCAAGGCCAATAATCGGTGCACCTGCAAATATTCAGGATTCAAGATTTTATCGACATCCAAGCGCTGTCAATTGTCCCATACAAGAAAAAAACTGGTAAAATTAACAACAAACATCATTCACAAAATACGATTGATGTTGAATTTGCATCTCTAACTAAACATATTTTGACCCGTGAAATATGAGAAGTGCCAACAAAACACATTTTTAATTCAATTAATTCAAGGTGTGTGAGCCTTTTGCTCTCTTTGGAGGCTATCGAGAACATTGGTGTTATCCAGAAGTGTGCCAACAAGAACAAATTTATCCCACACTGGCACTATCGTTTAGATAGTTAAGCCCCATGAGACACTGTATTTAGTTATGTTTCTTCTATTCGTATTTTCTGAACTAATATGCATTTAATTTGTGCGTACATTTTAAAATTGACCGTTATTATATAATTGAAAAAATTGAAACCTGCGTTTCTTGCACAAGTAATTCATTTGACAAGATGGAGGGATGCGCTTCTTTAAATTCAATTCTGAGAATGTTTTAAATTAGTATAGCTAACTATATTGTTTTTGCGGCGCCATGAATATACGAAACGAAGTCTACATATGTTAATAACTGATACTTGATTTCTGTGCAAAGTTACCTGCATACTTTCGGACCGCCGATTCGGTCGCATGCCCTGAGCCACTGCCAGCGGGAGTAGCCAGCTCGGCCTCCATTTCGCTCCACAAACTCTGCTTATTCTTCTCCAGTTTGGCAACACCCTCCATCAGTGTGATCAGTTCGCTGTGTAGAAGCGCGTTGCTTCGAATACCACGCTCAATAACGTGTAGCTCAAGCGTCTGCTGGCTCGGCGCGTGAACGTCATCTTTATTTGGTGACTGGCTTTTGGCACCAGATTTGCTTCCAAGCCCGGTGCTCTTATCATCGTAGTCGTTTGCTTCAGCACAACTGATATCGAAGCGACGCTAGCGTGCAAATGTAACAGAATGAGCAGAGACACGTGTACTATCAAGTCGAGCTTAATTCTACGCATTTACCAGATTTTGCTAGGTAGATTACCGTCAATTTCGGACAGTTACTCAAATTTTAAACATTATTTTCACAGATAGTCATTGTAGCTGATACCAGCATTCCCTAAAGTTCTTATTCGAGCAAATATATAAATTTTGGCGGCGATTCACTTCGTTTTCTACAAAGGTAACTTTAGGCAATAAAGATTTTTTTGCAGACTAAACAATGTTGGCAATGATTGTCAGTTTAGAAATTCCAGTAGGCGCATTAATATTTCACCATTCGATTGTTCATCCCATTTAGGATGAATCTGTGCATAGGCAATATTTAAAGCACAACTTATCCTCTAACTTATGTCGATAATACATGTACAATTGGCTTTTCTGGGAGTACCTTAAACAAATCAACTGCTTGCAGAATTCTTTTTATTCTGAGGATGAAATAAAGTTATTGAAAAGTAAAAAAGATATTCTCCACACTCGATAAACTGTCGTCTTTTCCAAGGCTTCTTGATCACAGCAACATTGTTCTCAGTAAACCTGGAACTCCACATAGCTTATGATTAATAATAATTTACAAATTTCCTCTGGTCATCAGAGTTTTATTTGCAAGAATCCATTATCAAATTTGTTGAATCTCCGCAATTTGCTTTCTCGAGTTGTAGCTTTGCACTATCAGTTTCGCAAAAATCCGATTGATCCCAATTCGCAAATATACTTCGCGTTTGACTTCTTATTGTCTGAGTGCGGATTCGTCACTTTCTTACGAAGACATCAACATCGCTCACACTAACCACTGGAGGCGAGGTACGATCTTGACTGGCAACGTCTCGGAACTTAATTTCCCGATATATCTTCAGGCCTCTAATCAGACACACCCACTGTACAATGCGTTATATCGAAACGTTGCCTGTCCACGAAGATTAGACCGTACCTTGTTTGTAGTGGTTAGCATGAACGATGTTGAGGCCTTCTGAGAGAAAGGGTCAAATCCGCATCCAGACAATGAGAAGACGAACTCTATGCGTACTTGGAAATGGGGATCAATCGGATCTTTGCGGAAGCGATAGGGCAAAGCCACAATTCACGAATGCAAATCAACGGAGATTCAACATTTGAATCTCGCACTGCGCAACCATTCAAGTACCCATTGCCTATCAGCCAGGCTGTGGTGTTTAACATTAATTCCGGGATCGTCTGTAGCCATTAGAGACTGTCTCAAACAGTCCTTTAAATCAAGTTTGTGAGCTTGAAGTAAATCACAATCCCATTTTATTTAACCAGTCGTCGAACAACATAACAAAACTACCACCAGCCGCAACGCACTGGTTAAATACAATGGGATTGGTATTTACTTCAGGCGCTCAAACTTGATTTAACTAATTGTTACCACCACCCGCGCAATCAATTATTGTTTAATTGTCTTAAACAGTCTTCACACTGTTTACGGTGTCATTACTTCAAGTAATTAGCATAGCGCATGAATGCGCGTTAATTGATTCATGGACTACTTTTTCATGGTAAGATTTATATTCTGCTGCCTTACATAAGCGGAAGTAATGAAAGTGGCGTAGATGTTTGCATTATTTATTTTGTGTCTTCAGAGGATTCACAACTTTATTCCGTACCAAGCAAAGACAGAATGCAGAATGCATTAATTGCAAGTGACATTTAAAACATTCATTAAATGTCCAATATAATTAACGATAGTCATTATTTTTTAACAGTTAACCAATAGTAGTATTAACATATTTATTTATTTATTTTTTCTCAAGTATCTACTAATAAACATCTTTTTGGTAAACTTCTTTCATTTAGATATTGATTTCCTCTGGTGATCAGTTTAAGCTTAAACAATTTAATTTCCCCTACCTCGTTTTACAGTTATTGCATCGCGTTTGATCATTCTTCTCAATACATTCAGTTCTTCAATTGCGTTCACTTATAGCGAGATGAACTTCAAATATTTCTTAACACTTCGTAAAAAAATAACATACATAAATAATTAATTTACTAATTTTCATAGTTTGATCCATCAATTAACATGATCATGTAGTTTGAATGACCTAATACACGACTGATGTGAGGCCAGAAATGCAGTAGAATATTCACCAGAAATACAAAACACCTTAACGGAATACACAAACTAGTATATACCTATAGTTATATTTATAGATGTACTATTTACAAATTTTTGTGTTTAGCGAATAGATTACTGCATCAGATAAGAGCAAATTTTTCATTAATTAGTTAAATGAAATGACTGATCTAAAAAATATTAATGAATTATATTAAAGATTTGTATACTCGGTACTCTTAGCAAACGAGCGCAACATCAAAATGCATGCATTTAATTCCATATTTCTATCTATGTATATATCTGTATTTTTTCTATAATATTTATGTGTACGCATATATATATATATATATATATATATATATATATATATATATATATATATATTATTGTGGAATGCGAGCCATAATAAAATCCAAGGTACACATTCCACGTTTAAAAAGCCAAAGAAATTTTATCAGATATGGGATTCGTGCATCAACTTATTTACAACTGGTTAATAACTTATTTCGCCATTTCTCACGTTAATATTTTTCTATTCTTTTTGGCCTTCCAAATTATATATCAAGAGATGTTCATTTGTAAATAATTGAGCAGAATATGAGAAAGAAACAGATCTCGTGCATGATAAAATTTCTTTTTCTTTTTGAACGTGGAAAGGGTAACTTGAATTTCATTCCAATAGAATATACATATATATATATATATATATATATATATATATATATATATATATATATATATGTATATATATATATACGTACACAGAAATATTATAGAAAAAATGCAGATATATACGTATATAGAAATATGGAATTAAATGCATGCATATTGATTTTGCGCTAGTTTGCTAAGAGTACCGATTATACAAATCCTTAATGTAATTGATAAATATAGTTTAGATCAGTCATTTCAGTTAATTAACTAATGAAAAGTTAGCTTTTATCTGATGCAGTAATCTATTTGATAAATACAACAATATTTATGTAGTAGATCTATAAATATAAAGATAGTTATATAAAAATTTGTGAAGAGTAAATAAAGTTTTCCGCAGTGTATGTATTCTGTTACTCTGTTTCCTATTGCTGATAAATATACTAAAGCATATCTGGTCTCACATCATTCGTATATTAGATAAGTCAAACAACATAATCATGTTACTTGATAGATCATAGCATTTTTACTTTAAAAAAGTAATTATTTGTGTATGCTATTTTTACGACGTTTTATGAAAGTTCAGCTAGCTAGTAGTGGATGCAATTGAAGGACTAGATTTTCTAAGAAGAATGAACCTACGCGATGAAATAACAGAGGTGTTTTAAATTTTAGCACGAGAAAGGAGCAGCAAAATTGATGAGGCCTAAATCGATCACCTGAGAAAATCGATATCTATAAGAACGTTGCGTCCTAAAGGCTATCATGTTTGAAATTGAAATATATTCCGCTAAGATTGATTCAGTGTTCGGGAAAAATACCAATATATGCGATTAATTTTTCTTTCATGAAAAAGGCCAATTTAATAAATGATGAATTATTTGTACTTTAAATTATAATGAAGAGATATGTGTGAACAAAAGCATAAATGAATTAACCATTCATAAAGAGAGATTGAGCAGTAATGTGCATTAAACAACACTACGGAATTTCTTAGAATATCAAATCAGTTAAACTATCAATGATTGGACGGTTGGTAATTATTATTTAAATCAAGGTTACGGACTTGGTATAAACACTAATAACATTTTTAAAATAAATTTTTCATTATAAATTAAGCTTGCTAGATGATGATCATGGAAGGTCGAAACGCGTCAGTGCGTTGAGTCTGGCGGTAGTTTTGTTATGTTGTTCGACATCTGGTTAAATGCAATGGGATTGGTGTTTACTTCAAGCTCGCAAACTTGATTTAAAGAAGCATGTTAGATGTTTGAAAATGAAATTCATTCAGTCGGTCGGTTTCGTTTTGATTGGGAATTCTTGAAGTACAATCCGCGAAAAAATTCTAAAAATATATAAAGAGTTCCCGATATGAAAACAAACCGTTCTACCGCATGAATAGCCAATTCTGCCGCATTTAATGCTCCGTTTATACTGAAAAGGGTTTTCCTATAACACTCGCACTCATGATCAAATCACGTGTGTAAGAATAATAAAGCAATCAGTTATCCCTTAATAAGAAATTCGTAAAATTAAACGACTGTTCTCAAATGAGAGAATATTGCAATTTGAACGCCTTTTTTAAGTCAAATGGAGAATACAAGTCTGCAATTGCACAATACTCTGTTGAAACTTCACACGTGTTCGGCAGACGTAGCATTTAAATTAATTTCTAAGTGCAATAACAGAAGCTTTATAGATAAGCGAATTGGAGCCAGATAAAGTTTCTTTTTATTTTTGCACATAGAAAGAGTACTAAGGATATATATATATTAATTGTACCCTTTATATGTGCAAAAACAAAAATAAATTTTATCAGATAATAGAAATATTTATTTCTCATAATCTCCTCAAGTATCTACAAATGAACATCTCTTTATATGTAAATTAAAAGGCAAAACAAGATATATGAACATAGAGAGAGTGTGAAAATCGGAAACCAATCAATTGCATGCGTCACATCCAGTTCAAGCTCAATGCCTGAAAATGCTTCTTCTGCTTGCACAAATCCGGCAGCAATTTGTTTATCCATAATGCTTCGTATGTGGCTAGCTCCCTTTTGTTATTGCATTTAGTAACTGTTTAACAGAAAGAAGTTAACCACATACAAAGCCATATAAATAAACAAATTGAAGCCAGATTTATGCAGGCAGAAGAAATATGTTCAGGTATTGAGCTTGAACTGAAGGTGACGCACGCAATTTTTATGATTTTCCATTATTACACACACTTCCCATGTTTACAATTTCATATCTTGTTTTGCTTTTTAATTTGTATATTAAGAGATGGTCATTTGTAGATACTTGAGATGAAAATGCGAAAGAAGCGGTTCTTGTACTTGATAAAATTTCTTTACATTTTTGCACACAGAAAGAGTACTATATATATATATATATATATATATATATATATATATATATATATATATATATATAAAACTCTGTAATATCCTATTTCAATAAAAAGTGTAGTTAAACACTATCGTCATGTCTTAAGGAACACGCGAAGTATGTCTGTTTACATGAGACATCCTCAGCTTGTGGCAATGATAATTCCCGAAAAAATTAGTTTTGTCATATAATGTCTCACCTCTAGTTCCGCAATATCCGTTTTTAAAATTCCAGCTTGGGTTAGGAGACCAGCGTGTCTTGTCGAAAATGCAGCCGCTTCACGACAGCGACACAGGAGAACCTCCGTCAGTCTTTGCCAATTAGCTTGCACCTTGACGGAGAACAATATTTTAAGGAGCAAAAAAATTTAGAATTTGAACCGGCTATCTTTAATTTTTAATTCTAACGATGTTTACCTGAAAACTCTTCAAACGCATCGTTTCGACGTGATTTAGTTTGTGGGGTTCAAATTTACTTAACGTGACTTACGCTAAGTTAGTTAGGATTGAGCCAAATTTTTCGTTGCTGAAATTACTTACGACCAGGTGGGTTAATAACAGTGCCAACTTGTTCTCTAAAAGTATTAATTGCACCTTTTCATAGTGGCAGCTGACTAACTAACGGTAAACACCAATCCCATTTTAGTGCGTTGCGGCTGGCCGTAATTATGCTATGTCGTTCGACGACTGGTTAAATACAATGTGGTTGGTGTTTACTTCAAGCACGCAAACTTGATTTAAAGCATTGTTATCACCACCCGCGCATTCATTGATTGTTAAATTGCATTTACTAACGGTAATTGAATAATTCCAAACTGGCCGACAACCGCTGCCATACGCAAATTTTTGCTTTACAAGGCAAGTTTTTCTATGCATGCATGGGGTTCAATAAAGTAGGCTTAAACTTTTCAATCGTCAACATTTTGTGTGAAGTAAAGCTCGAGTGAATAACGTTTAAAGCTAACAATTTGGGCTGGTTAGAATAGGTCAAAATTGTACAGTCTCTATGGAAATTCGACTTCAAAGCGTAGTTCCGGCTCTAACTGGTACGTCGCCAGCAGGCCAAAAGCGCATGTGGCCATACGATTCTACGCTTTTTTCATGCTAACTTGCGCATATTCTTCTGGAACAATTTGAACTAGTTCATTAATAGGTGCGCAACACCAGATACACAAATGTGCGTCCGTTTATCATTCCTAATTGCTACACCTGGACAGCATAATGCCAGATATTCAGAAGCAGCAATTCCTAATTAAACAATCACTAATTGCCTAGGTGAAGGTAACGATTCTTTTAGATACGATTGCAAACTTGAGATAACCAATAAGAAGATTATATCTAACCAGTCTAACACCATAGCAGAATTACCGTTAATCACAAGTACAGGCTCGTTTTGACCTTCCATGATCATCATCAGGGTACGACGGCAAACTGACTAGCAAGAAGCAAAGCGCAATGTACATACATGGCAAGCAAAATCTAGTAGTTTCACATAAATTGTAGTTGACTGACAACTTCTATAACAATAGAGGGTCGGTAACCGTCTATACCTACGGCTGGCGGGTTTTCGCCATTTTTTGCAAACTGTCAGACTCAATGGGATTGGTGTTTATCTCAATCTCATAAACTTGATTCATATAATTTTTATCACAACTGACGCAATATACAATTTTTGAGTCTATAATTTATGTGAAAGTAGCTCAAGGCTGGAAAAAGCTAAATTTCGTGACTGCATAGAAATTTTACAGCCAAAATTTAGAATTAGATAAATTATTTGCGAGACTGCTTATTATGTTAGCGGTAAATATAGTTTTGCTTTCCATAAATATGCATTGCGCTTTTATCCTCGTTTTTCCGTTTTCTGTCTTGCTCTGATGTTAACGATTGGAGGTTGACGCGGGTCAGAACTTTTGAAAGACCGTTAATATGTTATGCTGCGCGAATTGTTAAATAAAATGGGATTGATGCGTATCTCACGCTCGTAAGCTCGAATTAACATATTGTTATCACTACCCTTAAAATCAGTAATTACTTAGTTATATAAATAATATAATGATGATGAATATTGCGAAAGGTTTGCGAGCCTGACTGCATTATGAGTACAAAGCCGACATTTTCAGTCTAGTAAATATTATGCAAGAATGCGAGACGTCAAAGCTGCATATCTGATTTTATTTTCCATATTTATGCAATGCGATTTGATCCTTGCAAGGCAGTTTGCCATCGTACGCTGAAGTTGATCATGGAATATTGAAAACGACATTCCTCGTGACTGACGTAAGTTTGCTTTTTGCGCGACTGGTTAAATACAAAGGGATTGGTGTTAATATCAATCTTGAAAAATGTATTTAAATAACTTTGCTTGATTAAAGAAATGTTAGAACCACCCGCGCAATAAATTATTGCCTAATTTTATTACCCATATATTTATTTGTGGCAAAAGCTGAAATCAGTTAATGTTCGTGACTGCATAGAAATTGTGCAGCCGACATTTCCAGGCAAGTACCATGTATGCGAGACTACTAGAGATGAGAGCCGTACTCTGGTGATGAGCATGGAAGGTCGAAACTCGTCAGTGCGTGCGACCGACAGTAGTTATGCTACGTTGTTCGACGACTGGTTAAATAAAATGGGATTGGTGTTTACTTCAAGCTCGCAAACTAAATGTAAAGTAATCTCTGCTTCATGTCAGTTTTGCCTTTAATAAAGTTAAAAATTAAATTAATTTTTATTTAGTAAATCACACGATTTAAAAGAAATCACACTTAATATATAATTGTATTCAAAACTCATTATGGTCGATATTCCACAATTAAGAAACTGCAATATTTATAACTGATTTTTCATACGAAAGTCAGCAAATAAAACGAGTAAGGTATCATTTTAATTATAATATTTAGAACATTCCTTGATTTGAATACACTATAAAAGATGACCCTATTGGTCAATTAATTCCGATCTAGTTGTTTGGCTGTTGAATACAATAATTAAAAATGAAATCGTAAGTTAATTTTGCGTTATATTTTTTCTTAATCAATTGCATAAAAAATAAATTCTATAGACGGTTCATTTACCGATGTGTTCCAACTTTCCATGTGTAGTAGATATGCAGCTTAAAAGTTATTTTTCTAATAAATAATTCACTTAACGATAGCGTTATCATTTTATGTAACTGGTTTAGTAAATGGTATTTGTCCCAATTTCAATTGAAAATTTTTTATTATATTTTGAATGTGCCCGTAAATAATTAAAAAATACGAAATTGTGCAGTAAAAACTTAAGGGAATTTGTCATTTGTTTTCATGAGCGAATCTTGCATAATCTCGAATTTTAAAATTTGGTACGCAATTATTTTAATTTATTCAATTATATAGATTTAATTTATATAGTTTAGGTAGCAATAATTGAATGAGATTTCGAGTAAAATAGTTTGTATTAATTTGCATAGACTTTAAATAAGTTTATTCCATTTTGTCATAATTTAAAATTTAGTTCTACGGCATATTTATTTATAACTATATTGATAGAAGGAAAAGCAAGAATAAACTGTTTTTCTTGTCGAAGATGAGACACTTATGTTCTACATCATTATATTATCTATAAATTGTCTACAAATACATATACATATTATTGGTTATTATTACATATTATAATAAATATACATATTATTTTACATATATATATATATATATACACAGTGTATTAGTAGTAGTAGTAGTAGTAGTAGTAGTAGTAGTAGTAGTAGTAGTAGTAGTAGTAGTAGTAGTAGTAGTAGTAGTAGTAGTAGTAGTAGTAGTAGTAGTAATAGTATTAGTGTAGTAGTAGTAGTAGTAGTAGTAGTAGTAGTAGTAGTAGTAGTAATAGTATTAGTATTCTACTTTTCATTATTCTTATTAATATTACTGCTACTAATAATAGTAGTTGTGTTAGTCGTTTTATTAGTAGTAATAGTAGATTAAGTCGTTTTCTAATTACTATTATTATTATATCTATTATTATTAGTAGTAGAGTTACTATATTATTTTGTTATTGTTACTATTATTTTTGATCTTATTATAACAATAAACAGTAGTAATAGATCTATTATTTAAAAAAAAAATATTATTGTTAGTAGTAGTAATAGTTGTTGAAATATATTCTTTCAATTTATATTGTTTTAAAATAAATAATTTTGTAATCAGAGAAAATCAAATATATCATTTTTTAAATTTATTTATAAGACAGTACGCATGAAGATTTTAGATTATAGACACTGTTTTACTCACTTCGTCGTTGCGTTTAATCACCATTGATATTTGGTCAAAATCGCCTTTAACCAATTGTTCTTTCAGATTTTCCAGTTCTCGAAATCTGTCGTGCTACAATCAGTTTAAAGGAAGTGAAATATCTGACTATTATTGACGAAAACAAAGTCTTCTTTTTTAGGTGAATATATTTCGTGCAATGAGACAAAAATCTGCTAGCTTTTCTGAGAAAAACGTATGCATGCATTTATATCCATTTATTCATATATTTACTTTTCATTAGTTATGTATTTGGTAAAAGAGGAAATCCCAAAACATTTAAAGCAAAATTTTCAGTGTATTTGGCTCAAATACAGAAGAATGCTACGTGCAGTAATTGAATCCGCGACCTTTTGGTTAATAGCCAATCAGCTAATCTACAAATTTTTTTTACAAAAGTCAAAATAGAATGCAAGGCGGGGATCCCAATGCCTAATGGATTAACAAGATAACATGAACATTGGTTGCGCGAGCGAGGATAACAATTGGATAAATCAAGTTTGCGATCTTGATATAAACACCTGCCCCATTTTGACCATGCATTTATCACTATAAACTAAGCATTGCATTATGTATAAAAAGTAATTCGAGATTGGTTAGCCAAGATTTAACAGCCGTCTATGGGACAGGTGACCATATCAAGATCACAACCTTGATTAAATTAGTTAAAATTATTAACAGCATTGCTGTCAGCCAAACGGACTACGGCTTGGTTCCAAATCGAAAGTGATTTGGCCACGACTGATGAAGTGCATAAATCAGGTTTACGAGCTTAATATAAGCCCCAATCCCAATGTCGAAGAGCATAGAAAAACTACCGCATGTCACGGGTACCGACGCGTTTCATCCTTCCGTGATAATCATCAGAGTTCGACGGCAAACTGACTAGCGACGATCAAAACGCAACGCATATATATGGAAGGCAATATTTGATATACGGCTATCGTCTCTAGTAGTCTCGCACTGTTCTTGACAGGAAATGTCGGCTGCACAATTTCTATGCAGTCACGAACATTAACTTTTTGTAAATTAAGCATATATATATATATATATATATATATATATATATATATATATATATATATATATATATATATATATATGTAAATGTATACATATATATGTATATGTATATATATATATATATATATATATATATATATATATATATATATATATATATATATATATATATATATAGTCTGTTTCGCCGTCTTATCATGCCGATGATCATGGAAAGTGGCAGCGCGTCAATGCGTCTGATTGACGGTAGATTTTCTATGTCGTTCGACACCTGGTTAAACACAATGGAATTGGCGCTAACTTGAAGCTCGCAAACTTGATATTATGAATTACTACCAACACCCGCGCATCATTGATTTTTTATCTGTATTAACTGAGTTATTTTATTTTGATTTTTTTGCAATTTGTTAACTTTTCAAAAAGTGTAAATAAAATTTAATCTAGCCAAAATTATTTGACATAATTTTAATTTACCTAATTCGTACAATTTTGTTCTTTATACAGTCAGTATGAGGCCAATATGTCGAAATATTGTGATGAACAAAACATAAGCAGCGTGTTCAAGAGAAGCAGAAACGAGCCAATTATTATAAACAATAAAGAAGCGTCTGCACTTAATTAGCTTCAAAGGGTTGTAATGGAGTTGCCTGGAGTTGTGTCCAAGAGTTTTGGTATTGATATCTTCACTCCACCGTGTAGGTATTTTTTGAAACATTGCCCAACAAGAATGAAACCGGGGCGATTGCACGTAGGATCTCACGCCATACTAGAACCACACTAGCAGTTCCCGTCATCATTTATTACGGCATAACACATTTATTCAAAATAAATATGCCAAGAATGCATATGCAAATATATTATATATTCGCGCATGCAATTTATGTGTAAACTTTAATATATATCTCAAATTTTCTGCGACCATCTACTGACATTATTGACGTTTTCATATTATACATGAAAAAGTAACCAAAACAAGGAATTTTGCTTAGGTTCGAGCCCTGTCCGCTGCAAATTCAGGACTGTGAGTGATAAGTTTCCAATAGGAATGAGACCGGTCTACTGAATGAATTGGCCTTTTCCACACTGTACTGTACGTAGTTTATCTTGACAAATATATGCACATAATGGATCAGGTGTTTATGTCAAGATCGCAACTTTGATTAAAAGTAAGGAATCTTATTTTTATGATTTGTTATATGCAAAAATATTCTGGACAGTATAAACTAAATTTGAAGCACAAATGACTAACTTTGCCCCAAGTTTGAAGAAGAATGATAATGGAAGTTTAATTATATGAGGTTTTCAATGGCAAAGAGATTTGTTTATAAAACGAGATCGTTTATTACATTTAAAGGTAAATGTTTCGCCACTTCTTGCCTTGCTAGCAATATCTATTTCATTTCACATTCAGGAAATCAAAACTATGTTTGGATTATACAAAATTCCTTGTTAGTTTTAGAAGTTTACCAAGTCGATGTGTGGGCTAGACGGATTACGTATAACCTGCATGCACAAGGAAGCAAAATTTGTTCATCAAATTTCCGCTTGTACACATATTGCAGATTAGCTTCCGACAGAGAATTTTAAAATCAACAAATTCCGCTGCTGAGTCTTCTCTTTTACCTCCCATTTTTTTAGCTTAAACCCTCTTTAGTTTTGCTTCCTTATCAACAGCTTGTTTTTCCTTGAAAATGTTGTGCGCACTTGCTGCATTTTGCAATAAAATGTTTATTTTTAGAGAGCTGACTAAAAGCGAATAATTTTCTAAGTAAGAAATGTTCTTTTAGAAAAAAACAAATTTTTGCGATATTGGGTATTGCTTAATGCCAATTGATATTTGTTTTGACGAACGCAAGATTAGATGAACAGAGGAACCACGGACAATCCTGCATTAGTCACTACCCAGACCGGTAATATTGAATTAACCAGTTTCGCACCAATTAGGTTCCTTTGAGCATTATTTATGTGAAAAGTATACCTTCCAAGTCCGCTGTAACAGGAATTAAGGAAAAACCTAGGCTAGTCACAATACAACTCAGGTGTGTATTTTGATTATATTTGACCTCATGTTGTCATTGCACTGATTTCATTTATTGCAGATGGTGATCTTTCACGTGTGTTCGCAGATTTTAATTTATTTCCCTGAATATCTTTTGATTTATACTTCATTGTTAGTGAAATGAATTGAAACGAATGAAAAACTTTAAATGAAGTTTTTGCCAAACAATGTGAGATTATGGTTGTGGAAATTCTCGAAAGATATGCTCAAGATTATTATAAATGTCGTACTTCGCCTCCGTTAACCAATTTTTTCTCTTTTCGATTGTTTAAACGGAAACTTTTAAAGGAGCTGAATAATATTTCGATTTTTGCTTTATACTTGACAAGTATGATAAAAAAAATTGTCGTTATAAAATATTAATCTAGACAGGCTATTAGTAAAGGAAGTAATTATTTGCATGCCCAATAAAAATCAACAATTTTCAATTCAAACATTCTGCATAACGAGGTCTCTCCGGTTAGATTGCAATTCAATAACAACATCGCATATAAGAATAGGAACTTTGCAATCAACTCTATTTTAGTGTATATTTTAGGAAAACTAATTAATGTTTTAAGTATTCTGGGTAACTGACCACTTTATTCCGTGATTTCTAATCAAGGCGACTAACAATGTTTCAGTTTAATCCATTCTGGATATAACTGGATAAAACATTGCGAAGAAGCCTGGTTTTCACTTTTACTTCTATGTATTTGTTACAGACGTACGATTACCAGAGTTATGTTGCGTAAGGCAAGGATCAGGCAATTGCGCAGAACAGAATTTCTTTTAAAAACGATATAATTATTAAATATAACTAAAATTTACGCACTCATTTGTTTGTGTGTGTGCATGTGTGTGTTTGTGTATCCGTGTCGAGTGATTCTGAATGTATAATTCATTGATGGTTGAAATCTGGTTACTCATGCAATCGTGGATTGTTATATTTCACCATGATTTTGCCTTTTTGCTATTTAATGTACGCCTATTTTCCGTGTAAGTTGACTGTTGTTTAAAATATTTTATGGTTGGGATTTTGTGGCCCTGGTAACAACGCAGGTTGTGTAGATTGCTGCACATCTTGTCGTACAATTTCGGACGCTGTTAATATCGATTCTGATTTAGTTTGCGCAACCCATTATACTCAAATTTGTTTCCAGTCCTGTCCAGTATTTACTTGTTTTTCGTAGTGAATGATCGGATTTGACATGATGCTGGTATATTTTAGTTGGTTTTTTGGGGATTTGCGTCCAGTCGAGTACATTCACCTGTTGGTGGCAATTTCGAATATATCGGCTGGGGACTTTTTGTATTTCATTAACGTCTTCGTATACTGAACTTGGACAAAACACATCATTATTGCTATGCATGATGATAATCATGCAGTTGAGCAAAAATATTGTGCAACACATACATAATTAAACAGAGATTTACAAAAATAGGAGTATATTTCGATAACTTTAATTTTGTTAGTCATAGTGTATATTCTGCATAACGAATAATGGATGAATTGTATTTTCAAGAATATAAAATGCTTGGTTCTTAGACTACTTTATGTCTACATTTGGACTTTTGTTTATATCTAGATCACAACCTTGATGATGCCACGGAAATCAATGTTTGCTTTATTATATAAATGTTCAATTCAATACAATTTCTCCGGATAGCGTGGTGTCTGTGCTATAATGGAAGATTTCGGGTGCTCTAGAAGAGGTGCCGTAGCGGCTCCACATAAAAGGCAAATCTAACCAAGGAACAACAGTTGGTATTTAACTAAAAAAAATTGTGTAAAGTGCGGCAATGAGGCTCCGTGGTTAGGGTATCAGATTCTAAAGCAGACGTGCCCAGGTCCGAGCTCTGTCCGCGTCAAATTCTGCACAGTACGTGATGAGTTCCCAATAAGGGCGAAACTGGTCTACTGGATGAATTGCCTTTCCACAATATACAATGTTTAATTTATACTGAAAAATTTATGTACACAATGGTACAGCTGTTTATATCAAATTCGCATACTTGATTTAATTGATTGTTATCACCGCCCGCGCATCAAATTTACGTTCGATTATGTAATGAGTAAATATAATTGGCAGACATTTACATTTCAAATGAAGAGCGAGAGAGAAGGAAAGAGAGAGAGAGAGAGAACAATGTATAAAGTTTGATAATGAAAAGAACATGCGCTGAACGTGAGTTACAATGTACATTTTAAAACGCAAATGCTGACGACCAATTTCATGAAAGTGTGGTCAACGGGAAAATAATTATTCATAGAACCTCTATTATGCGCAAGAAGTAAACACATCGTTTTGAAAGAATTAAAACTCAATTTGATTTATTTTCTTATCTATACAAAATGAAAGTATTTACATTATTTTGAAGCAACCAGAAATTTTAAACGAGAAATGATATTGAAATAGGTAAACGTTCAATTATCCAAATAGATTGCATCGCAATAACATTAGGCTAACCCTGATAAAATGCCTAAAACATACAAATATATTCTTATTTATTTAAATTAAGATTACGAGCTTCATATAAGTACTAATCTAATTTTTTATTGATTTTTCAGTATAAACTATGCATTGTTTAAGTTGGCAAATGAATTTAATTCAATGGGCCAGTTTAAACATTAATTGATTAAGCGAAGGTGGTAAAAATTCTTTAAATCAAACTTGCGAAATTGAAGTAAACACCAATCCCATTGTATTTAACAATGTGTGCGAGACTACTAGATGTGATAGCTGCATGTCTAATTTTGCTTTCTACATATATGCACTGCGGTTTGATCCTCGCTAGTCGGTTTGCCGTCTAACTCTGATGAGAATCATGGAAGGTCGCAACGCGCAAGTGCGTGCGACTGGCAGTCAATTTGCTGTGTTGTTCGACCACTGGTTTAATACAATGGGATTGGTGTTTACTTCAAGCTCGCCAACCTGGGAACTCTTTAAGTTCCGTCCAAAATTTTGCCGTGAACAGCGCAGGAACCTGGCCACATTTGTTTCGGAGTCCGTGACCTTAACCTCTGCACTAGACTACCGCCTTATTTAGCTATCAAGTCATGGAAAAGTTGATATTTTTTTGCTTATATATAAACAATTATGTTAGGAAATTGATAATTGAAAATAATAATTTTTTAAATAATTTTATTATTAGGCAAAATTTTTTTGCGTTCTTTACCGTTTTTCATGCTTGTATTCCAAGTAAAATCTAATTAAACTACATGCAATTCTTTTGGTCATTAAAAAACGAGTTCTATTTAAGACCAAATTCCATGCCAAAATGAGGTAACCTACAGGTTGGATGCGAAAACCTGTAAGTTTTCTGTTCATTCCTTTAAAAATAAACTTACGCAAATAAGAAGCGACCTTTTAACTCGTTTTTGCTGGACATATTTTAAAAGCAAAATGATGGTAAATATATATATATATATATATATTTGTTTAATTAAGGTTATACTTTATTATGTATATATTAGGCAACCTGACAAATCATCGACTCACTGAAGCAAGCTTTTACTTAAATCTTTTTTGTTAAAAAACAGTGGTACAGCAGAAAAATTTTGGCTGTCAATTTGATCAGTGCATAAATATAGATACATGAAAACGAGACAAATATTTTGCACATTTACGCCATATTCGCTATGAAATGCCTTTTTATGCGACACCTTTAAACATCAATTTTTGCAATACTGCCATTATATTTTTATAAAATATATAAATCCAATAATTTATTCCTTACTTCAATATTAGGAATTTTTTAAAAATAAACCAGTTTCCTGTTCCTTTGCAACAGTAGCTAAATCTGTTAAGTTAGGAAAACCGTTTTAGAATCATCCCTTTAATTTGCTAACATACGAATGTGTTAATCTGACCTCAGGCAAAGGCAAAAGACCATATTGTACAAGTATCCAAGCGATTGATAAACATAATGCTCACTGCTGCACTCAAATGCTAATGCAAACGATTTTTCCCTCAATAGGCACCTTTATTAATAGGAAACGTTAAGTATGTCATTTGGAGAACGAATGAGTTATACATTTCTTTGATCAATCATATCTTTGCGAAACTGATAGAGAAAAGCGACAACCCGCCAACGCAATTCGCGGAGATTCAACGTAGGAGTCATTTCGAATTGCCTCATCACTTTTGTATTTTTCAACCAATTTCGAAAAATATTTGAAAATAAATTCTTCAACTTAAACTAACTGCAGATTTTAATTTTAAAATGAAACATTTTTACAAATAACAAGAGTTGAGCGACAGAAAATACACATCGATATACGCTTAAAATATTTTGTCATTCCCCTTTTATTCCGATGTAACTCAGGAACAATTTTGACCAGAACAGGAATGGGAAGACCTAATTCTTGAATTGTGAGCAACGAAAAGTTATCGGCGATCATGAATTATTACTCTTATGAGCTATTCGGTCACCTTTGACTCGTTAGCGCATGTCAAAGTATATATATCTATTTTATATTTCTTCGAGTAATGTTATTATTATTATTATTATTAAAAGAATGTGATATAAACCAATGCCAGAGAATATGTTTTTCCGAAGAAGATTTTCAAAATGGTTGTTATTTTTAATTTTGGTGAAATTTGATGTTGGTTATCTATTCAGATTTAGTGAATATTATAAATGGTGAGTGGCTTTTGATGTCATTTTTTTATTACCTTTTTACGATGTTGCCACAAATTTTGATTTTATACGCATACTTATTGTATATTGCATCGTCCATTTGTTCAACCTTTACTTAGCATATGTTTAAATGGTCTTAATAAAATGAAAACATGATTTAAACTCCTTCAAAGATGCACAGTTCAGCGTTTATATTTTTCCTATATAAATTAACTTGTATCCAGCCTACCTAGTTAACCTAATACAGTAACCGTAAACGCATTTTTCATATTGGTACGACTTTTCTACTGATCTCTATTAAGTAGAATGATAAAATTGATTAAATAATTTTCTGTCTATTTACCTTGCTCATCACCTCGACAGTAAACGCTTCAACCATTTTCGTTGCTCTGTAATGTTTCTGCGCAACATCCAAGGGATCATCCTCCTTCTGAATCGTCACTGATGCTGCCATAGCGCGACGTAGCGTGCCACTCGCGGACATAGGAAGCTGATTGTCTGCGGTTGCTAAAGGTTTAGCACGCGACTCAATACTGTCAGACCAGTTTGACAAAATGCGTTCAGCAACTTGACACATTTCGTTAAGCCAGCTAAGACGCAATGTGGATTTATGCATAAAACGTCGCGCCAGAAGTTCAAGTCGTTCAAGCCTAACAGTTTTAAAAGTAAATAGTATTTGTTACAGGATCGTTTGCGGACTATTGTCGTTCATTGCGTAATGAGATGCTGCTGCGCAACAACAGCAACAGCAGCTGCAGCTGCTTTAGCCCGGCAGCGGCAACGGCAACAGCAACAGCAGCAGCAGCAGCAGCAACAGCAGCAGCAGCAGCAGCAGCAGCAGCAGCAGCAGCAGCAGCAGCAGCCAGCAGCAGCAGCAGCAGCAG
>JAQBSW010011584.1:0-19588 GCA_029291075.1 Eudiplozoon nipponicum
TTGTTAGAATGATTTATTGGCCTGTGTGTGCGTTACTATGATGCATCATAGTTTCAAAATGTATCAATACTATTGTCGATGACGTAGTGGCTGAAGTCACTGAAACAGAAAACTGAATGTGAGCTGATTTCGCGGGCATGGTTTCCTTTTAGCGGAAAAGAAAAACGGGCTCATGAGAGCCATTACTTGCACTCTATCTAATATGATCTAGAGCTAAATGTCTTCGAATCAGCTGATGAGGACCAATGTTCGTTATAAACAGCGCCTTTTTGCTAGTCGTCAACGAATTCGTTTATTTTGGTTGCATATAGACACTGTACGGATCGGCTTCCGCTGTAATTAATATTCGTATGAGCTTTGTTAAAGTTGCACTGGCAGATTTTGCAAGCCAATCTGATCAAACAATTGATTCTCTCTCCAAACTTCAAGAACACTATAGTGCCGGTGCTCTTTTATGAGCCACTGAGGCATGAAAGATGATCAAATATAGTTGTCACCGCCTGGACAGATCTGTGAGTGGACTTATTCGATCCATATTGTTGTTAGTGATAGCTAAGTGCTGAACCTGGTTAAAAAACACTTTTTGTCATTGTGAGCGAGATGACCAAATAGCACATCCTACTGGGAAGGCTCCAGAGGTGACTTCGGTGGACGGCTGGTGCCCAAGAGAAAGTAGACCAGCAATCTTATAACGGAACATTATTATTTACGATTTAGATTACTTGATCATACTGCGTAGTACGAATTAAGTGGCAAACAGGATGCAGTGTAAGGATTGAATACTGGCATACGAGAATAAAGCGCTCTGTGGATCACCAATGTTTGGGACACCTAGATCTCTGTTTATGTAAGTGTTGTGTTCGGCTACATAATAAAATAAAAAATAATTTAAACATTACGTGTGTGAACTTTAAATGCAAATTACCTGTGTATAAACGAGCGGAATAGGCACCTGATCTAAAAGAAACAGCTTTAGGATGCCTTGACGAAAAGTATTTATGGACTACAAATATAAAAAACAAACATATTAACTTTTTGCAATAAAATATTTAAACTACAGCAGTTTATCACAAAAGACTTTTGAATAAATTACAAATAAAAGGAGGTAATGAAAACTTCACGCTTCTTGTGTAATGGAGCCCAAAGCGGAACTATCGCAACAGGTAAAGTATTCAAATAACAAGCTTATCCATAAATTCTACAAGCTATTTCAGAATGGCTCTAATTTTGTTTGATCCTAAAAGAATAACAATAATGAACATCAATTTCACGACAGTGGAAATAGTGACATGTAAGAATTTCATACTTTGTAATATTTTAAACTTGTTGCACATTCTTCAAGAACCGGAAAGAACATATTCCTTCTGAAGACCATTAGAGGAAGCTAGCTGCTAAATAAAATTAAGCACTGGCATTTCGTGCATTCATTATCATCATTATTAACAGAAATACGTAAGCCAATAATAACTTAGGATTCACTACCATATTCACACAAGAAAAAAAAACAAGGTTTTTTTAAATAACGACATAAAAGTAACGTAGATACACAAATTATCAGAGGGGTTTTTGATGTGGACGACCTAATTACTATGAGTATATCTGCCTAGATAACATATAAAAGGGAAACAAGCTTAACCTCTACAAAACACAATTATCGCCAAGTTAGCTTTAAGGTAAGGCAACATCGAGAATAGTTTCCTTGCGGTTTTCACTGTATCACGTCATAAAAACAACCAAACCTTACAGCTAACTCTGCCTAACTAAGCCAAGAACGCCACGAAGAAGATTCTAAAAGAAATCTGCAACAATATCGCCAATGAGCTCAACTCGATATCATATCGCGAAGGGTTTCCAGCCAAGAGCTAGGAGGCACACGTGGACCCATCCAAGCAGACGAGTGCGTTCTGTACCGGCCAATTTGAGTGTAGTTGACTTTAGATGCTTCTGCCATGACAAAATATGCTCACATTTTTTCTGAATCAAATCTGGTTCAAGGTGAGAAAATCGTGCGCTACTAAGCAATCGAATTGAAGGTATACGCAAAACGTCACTGATCCAATAGTTAATGGAGCCTTATTTGTTTTTCAAACGAGCACTCGTTGGTCGAGCCAAAAATCCGTCTAATTATGCCAAAGTTAGTCATTCGCTGGTGGTAACCAGTATGCGCTATGCTTCTCAAACGACTACGCCCGTAACCGTCTGAGCCCATCAACTCGAAAGGGCCAAGTCTACCTAGCTTATAGTAAAACTGCGCGTACAGATGCATTGTAAACACGACCTTTAAGACAGACACAAGTTAGTCAGCTCGCGAATAGTTGCATGAACCTTTCTGGGTCTAATGGGACACAGCCATCATTCAACATTATGAGAAGCCTCGAGTTCAGTCTTACTACGCAGTAACACTTAGAGTTAAATTGATATTGACGGAATGAGAGCAAGCGTTTCAGATGCAAAGGGCAAGTGTCGGCTGGTGAAGGATACATTTACCACTGGCATCAGAGCAGAAAATGCTCATGAGCCTTGGTTGGCCGAGATGGAGAACTCCGAATACAAACCATCTCCATCAGGAATGGGCAACCTAGTATTATTTTACAGCCAAAATATTACTATGAGCAATACGAATTACATTGAATATATACTGCATTGACCGTGGCGCAGTAGGACAATCTTCAGACGTAATGTAAGACGTTGCACCACATGGTGTCCTCCAGCCCCCGGAAAAAGTTGGCCTCAAATAGATCATGTTGAAATTAAGCATAGATGGTGTTATTGCATCCAGTATTTTCGTTCGTTTTGGACCAATCATGTCGAATCGGACCATTTACTCATCCACTGTAGAATTACACTTAGTTTGCCAGAAAAATAAACAAGAATAAACCTCAAATAGATGTAAGCAAGCTCGAACAACCTTCCTTCGACAAAAATATGAAGATATTCTAAAGTACACATCAACTGATTTGATGGAAAAAATTCGCATTTACTTTCGACGAAGATACATTCTACTATGAACAATGCAGGTACTATTGTTTTTGGCATAGTAGGCTTAAGCGAAATAATAATTTAGTCTCTGTAAAGTGTACGGAGATACTCGAAACTTGGCGTCAAATTCCAGCTAGATCAGTTTATAATAATACACGTGGATTTGTAAGACACCAACTTACGCGCAGTCTAAAAGTCGATCTCGAATCCATTTGTAGCAGAGAGGTTGAAGAGATGGAAGAAGCGTTCGCATAAGTTAATAACAGCTGTTCGTTCTAACTTATCCGCGCAAAAGTTCTAAGAAAATTAGCATTTAGTGAAACTATAACGGATATAAACAACCATCTAATAACCAAAAAAATAAGTCGTCTTGATAGGACATATGCATCAGTTTCCAATTCCAGAAATCATGCCTGCACAAGCAGTGTACAATATTAATCTCAACGAACCATCGAAGCCGGAAATATTTAATGCAATCCTATCTATTCAGCGTAGCAAAACGGCCGATCCGGATGATTTGCTTCGAAGCTTATTTAATGATGATGGCAATATAATTTCGAGAGCCTTGATTAACCTTTCTGGTACTATATGGAATGAGAAGAGCATACCACTTATTTGGAATGAGTCGACCATCATTCCTATCTTTAAAAAAGGCAGTAGTAATTCGAGGGATAACAATCGTGTTATAAGACTGATTCCAGTTTTATCTAACTTATTTTCTTCGCGTGAATTGCATACTATAGAAGAACAAGCCGGATTTCGGTCAGGACAAGGTGGTGTAGATAATATTTTCACATTAAAGAAAGTTCTTGAATAATGACTTGAATATGGTTGCTCCACAATAGCCGTCTTTCTAAACTTCAAGGGCGTGTTTGACTCGGTGGACCGCAATGTTCTATTCGCTATTCTGAGGAAAAGTGAGGTGCACACCAAATTTGTAAACATTATACGTGCTCTCTGCACAAACACTTCTGATTGCGTTAAGTTCTATAACGAACTAATGCACAACATTAATATCAGCAGTGTAGTTTGTCAAGGCTGTCTACTTTCTCTCTTTATGTTTAATTTTCTAGTAGATGTTATTATGACCATCACACTTCCAAATGTTTTAGATGCATATGTTAAAGTTCTCACGGGGATAGATTAGTCGATCTTGACTTTACAGACGATATCGTCCTATTATTCGACAATCGAGATTCAATTAAATTAAATTGATAAGTAATCTTTGTTCCGTCTTTCAGTATGAATTTTGCACCTTCTAAATGCAAGATATTTATACAGGATCACCTTCCACTCACTCCGACTCAGCGACTGAAGAGTGAAGATCTATAAATAGTTGATATGTTTGCATACATCGGAAGCTCTGTAAATAACTCGAGATATATGTCTAACGAGGTGAGTACAAGACTCGATAAAGCTATAGTAGGTTTCTTCAAACTTCGTCATTCACGGAGAAATGCGAGTATGTGCCTTGTACAATGCCATATCCATGTTTATAATTAAAAATCATCATTATACACACTGACATCGATTCAATTGATTTTCGTAAAATATTCAATATGACTGAAGTTAAAAATCCTCATAATTCAAAACTTTATTCTCTGTTATTTTCTTTTAAATTTTCACAGCTTTTTTGCTATTTTAAAGTTCACCTGCATTCATCCATGTTACTTGCATATTAAATGTAGCGATGCTTCGGGGAGATCTAATAACGATTATAAATATAAAGGCATATATACATCCAAATTCTGTCAAAATGCTGATTTATATATTTTTTTGAATTTTTGCGGGGCGCCAGCTTCATATTCTGCAATGCCGCGTTTTGCATACGCGAATTGTAGCTTTGCACGTTCCGAAACGTTGCCAGTAAACAAAGATGTGATAGAACCGCATTTCCAATGGTTAGTATGAACGATGTTGAAGCCCAGCCTGATCGAAGGCAAAAGGAAATTGTGATCAATTGGATCTTTGTGAAACTGTTGGTGCAAAGCTACAACCCGCGTACGCAAAACGCGGCATTGCAGAATGCTAATTAATAGTTGATTAAAATAAGACGGCGGGATATGAATTTACTTATGATTTCAATACTAACTAAAATTGCATATGATAGCAAATTTTGTTCACCTACTACATCAGTTTAGTCCTTTTGCAGTCCTTAGTAGGAGATAAAGTTTCTCAGAGTGGTTTTTGAAGTACGCAGCAATTTTTCCAAAGGCATGCAACCCACCCTTATGACACCGAGGCCAAGCATTGATTATAATTGTTGGCTTTAGATCAACTTACACGTTTTGGAAGTCTTTTATTCATGTGAATACTCGTGTGCATCAACATAAGCATAAAATTCCAAATAACTATTCACGATAGGTCAGCGTGAGTCCCCATACTCTTCGGGGAAGTGATATTAAGTTAAATAATAATTTTACGAGTTGATTAAACAAAATTTGTCGGTATACGCTAAACGTTTCATAAAATAGAAAACGTAGCTTACCCACTACAGATGATTTAGCTTTATTGTACGGTCATAAATAATAGTCATGATGCTGCCGTGAATATTTAAACGCGATGGAATTTGATTCAATCATAGAATTCTAAAATTATGCCACCGAATTTATAAGTTGCATACACATTTCGGATTTGTATGAACTACTAATTTTTTATCGATCTTTGTTAAGTGACGACGAGGTAAAAATTTGAGACATTTTAGGACTATACACTTTTCATTTCTCCGCGCAGATACGTTTTAAAGATAACATTGTACAAGACACATATCTCAATCCTTTTGGCAGTTGGCTGCAGACTTTGAATATTTTTGAAAAAGAAAAAGGTTTGTCATCGAGTTTACCAACCATAGGTGGCGTGATCGAAGATAATCAACGCCTAGTCCCAGCTCCAAGTTCATTGGTTTTCGGACTTAAACACACGTCAGGTGATTAAAAGTAGATATATTTCTACAATAGTCGGGTATCCAAAAACCGAGTTTGCAGATATATAAACTGAAATCTGTCAGCATAAACAGAGTAAATGGAATACGCTTTTCACAGCTTTCCATTTTACATATTCTATCATGTTTAAAGATAATGATAAACCAAGTAATATAAATCTGACGTTGAATTTTATTCGATAATATGTTTCTGTGTATTGGCAACCGTCTTTCCTTAGCGCAGTCAATTATTCTCTCAATATCCCTCTCAGTAGAAGCTGTACATTGAATAGTCATTTTGTAACGTGATCTCAAAGTCGTCATTTGTAATATAATACAATTCCATTCTATGACTGACTTCTAATGTCTGGATTTATTCAAGTTAATCTTCAACCTTAGTGTTACTAAATGCCTACTCAGATAGTAATACTCAGTTTCACGTTATTCCTAGAGAAATCAATACTTTTCGTATCAATTTGGAAGATGGGTTTCAGATCTTCTGCGAATTTTCTGATTTGTTCTTTGAGGATCTTGCTCTACAATATTTCAAATATGATGTTGAATAATATCAGCCCCAAAATAGAGCCTTGGGATAATCAACAGATAACTTTTAACAATATGGATTGCGTTATAAAATTGAATAATGATGCTTCAATGATATAGATAAAAGTTGAATAGTCTGAAAATATCGGGCTTAATCCATAATGAACTGACCACCTTCATGCTAACATCAAAGGAAATAGGCAGTGAATAAAATTACCGCGTCAGTATATTTCTTATCAAGGGTAATTACAAAATTCTACACAGAATTTTCATGATAGTAGACTGTCTTTTCGTAAATCCGTGTTGGCTTGAATGGAAGTCAAACAGTAAAATAAAGTACAGATTATTTAATAATAATAGATCAACTATCTTTAAAAATTACACGATATTTGAAATTAATCCATAATCATTAGTATCACCTGGTTTACTAACTTTGGGCAAATGCTGCACCATCATTAGTGAGATACTTGCTGGTATTATGCAATCATTCAGAACATGATGTTTTTTAATGGCAGTATATACAGAAAGACTACAGGAAATTGTAGCAAACTAATGATCAATATAAATAAATGGTCCTTTCGTATTTTTGATTTTGTTCTCAACATTAGTTATACTAACCTCTCACAATTAAGACTGATGCTGTTCTAGGTTATGGAGCAAATGAGATAATGCAAACGTATAGCTTACATCATCAAGTACAAATTACCAAACAACACAAAGTCATTTATAATTTCACCATCCGTTTTATCACACAATAAAATTAGTTTCTCTCCCACTTTCGCATTATACTTGCATCAATCAACACTTTGTAGCCTAGTCCATTATTATTTTTCAGTGTGGACAGTATAAGCAACCCAGATCTCTTACGAATCGATAATGCTTTGTTTATTTCATTATACATCGCAATATAAGACGCCAATTTAAGCGCAGTCTAAAAGTCAATCTCGAATATTTTTGGACGAGAAAGGCTGAAAAAATGGAAGAAGCTGTTTGTTCCAACTTATTCACGCAACAGCTCCGAGAAAATAAATAGTTAGCGAAACAATAAATGATAGTAACAACAATTTACTAAACGATAAAATAATTCGTAGTGATAGGTGGGCTGAACACTTCATAGATCAATTTTCTTTGGCACCCGCGTCAGTTCCGATTCGCGGAATCATACCTGTATCAACAGTGTGGAATGATAGTCTTGAAGAACCATCGGAGCTGTAAATACGTATTGCAATCCTATCTATTAAACGTCGCACAGCGGCCGGTCCGGATGACTTGCTTCCGGGATTATTTAAGGATGGTGGCGATATAATTTCGGGAGCATTGACTAAACTTTTTAATACTATATAAAATGTGAAAACCGTACCACTTGATTGGAATGAGTCGACCATTATTCCTACGTGAAAAAAGACAATCGTTATTCGTCCAATAGCCATCGTGGTATAAGCTTGACTCCAGTCGTGTTTAGGTTATGTGCTTCGATTATCCTACGTCGTCTTAGCGCTTCATATGAATCACACTCTGTTGAAGAACAGTCCGGATTCCGCTCAGGACGAGGATGTGTAGATAATATTTTTACGTTGGGGCAAGTTCTTGAACAGAGACATTGATATCACCGTCCCACAGTAGCCGTATTTGTAGACTTCAAGAGTGCATTTGACTCGGTGGATCGCAAAGTTTTATTTCACATTTTGTCGAAAAGTGGTGTGCAAACACAAAATTTGTTAATATTATACACGCTCTCTACATAAATACTTCTTGTCGCGTTAAAGTCTACAATGAATTAACGCACAACTATACAACCAGCAGTGATGTTCGTCAAGGCTGGCCAATTTTCCCCTTTTTTGTTTAACTCAGTAATCAATGCTATTATGAAAAAATTAATCCACACATTCAGAATGCAAGTGTTGAAGTTCTCCCGGGCGGTAAGCTAGTCGCACTACTATTCGATAATCGAGATGCTGCTCAGGCCATCTTTTATAGATTATCAGACGTTGTTCTGTATCTCGGTACGAAATTCGCACTCTCTAAATGTAATATACTTTTCTAGGATCACCCACCATTCACTCCAACTCTGCGACTGCGGAATGAAGATCTAGATGTAGTTGATATGTTTACATATCTTAGGAGCTCTATCAATAATTTAAGCAACATGTATGACGAGGTGAGAGTATTTAACTCTGCCTTAAAGGTCAAGTTTGCAATGCATCTGTACGCGCAGTTTTACTATACGTTAATGAAATTGGCCTCTTATAATGGATGGTTTACATGCTTACTGGCATTCGACCATCGTTGTTTGAGAAGCATAGAACATGTTGGTAACCAACAACGAACAACCAACATTCACATCCATAGAAGTATTTATGGATCTGCCAACAAGTGCTCCTCGTTAGAAAAACAAATAAGGCTCCATCAACTCCGTTGGCTCGGTCACGTTTTGCATATGCCTTCAATTCGATTGTTCAGTAGAACTCTATTATCACATCCAGTACCAGATTGGTGCAAGAAACAAAGTAGGCAAATTTTGAGATGGCAGAAAGAGTTGAAATCACTTACATCCAAACTGGGTAGTATAGGATCCACTCGTCTGCCAGGATTGGGTCCACGGGCACATCATAGTTCTTGGTAAGAAGCCCTTTGCGATATGATATCGCGTCGAGCTCAGTGGCGATCTTGTTGCAGATTTCTTTTAAAATCTTCTTCGTGACATTCTTTTCTTATTTATGCAGAGTTAGCTGTATGGTTTGTAGTGTCATCCGTGATGATGATGATGATGATGATGATAATGGTACTTTAAAGCATAATTTTCCATAGTAGTGTTGCGAGGTCTAAATTGTTCCATTTATGTGTGTAATCGAAGCAAATTTACTTATATTTACTGGATCTTCTTCGTGACAATTCACTCTCTTCCAATATATATTTTGTCTAAAATATTATCGCCTCTATATATTTTAATATTTATTCTTTTTATTTTAGTTTATTATTAGTGTTGAATTACTGGTCATGTGGCAGTCAAGCATCATCTATAAGGGCTTGTGCATTGTTGTCCATGATGATGATGATGATAACTGTTGTTGTTATGTTCATATATAAATTCTTCATTGTCAAAAGGGAACACTTATTTGTGAACTGTAAAGTTTGTTCTATAACTGTTAGCTTGGCATTTCTTCATCGGCAGTAGCGCGAGAATTATACATATGGCAGTCATGAAAATAAACATCATCAAACCAATGATAAGGTCCATTCTCCAGTGACGGTTACGTCTACTGTTAAATAGTGTAAAGGAAACAATGATGAACCCACTGAAGAATTATTGACAAAGTTTTAGAAACCGTAAAAAATTTAGTAAAATTAATTTTTAATGCCTTCCTAATTTCATTTGATTTCTGATAGGACACATAATGTTCGTATAACCAGTAAAAAATAAACCTTGGCGCGAGTGAAGCATATATAAACTTGACGAAAACTTAGCCAATATTATTCAATTGAAAACGTTTAATTCGGTCATTCTCAGGGAGGCAGAAAAATAAAGAACTTAGTTTAACTAGTTTCTTGAATGATTCTTTTGAAATTCGGCAAGAATTTTAAATTCTTAAAAACAGATTGCAATAACAGAAAATGAAGCAAGTAAAAATACTATTTAATGCATACCGTTATGAGACTGGTATAGGCACACTGATTCCGCACATAGCCAATACGCTCTGCCTGTGAAATGATGGATACTGACCACATGATTGGCACAAATGGCTGCATGCTAATTGGCTGGATTCTTATTATAATGTTAGCCTCCTCGCTGGAAAGTATGCCTATTATTTTTAAGAAACATACAAATAAATAAATTTAAGGTACCCTTTAATGACTAATTTTATTGAAAAGGTTGGATAAAGTTATTACCTAAGTCAAGATTACGAACGTTTTGCAGAAACTACTTTAAGATTAATAAGCTCATCTCTATGAGCTTTTATCAAGACCCACGTTAAACTGTATGCTCATTTCAGACGTTTAAATATCTGCCATTATATTAAGGGAGAACGGGCGCACTCAGACCCTGAAACAAAGTTTATGGAGCAATTAAACTGGTTAGAGCACTTTTTCGGATAGTCGTACTCTAATCCTGCTCACCAGAATACCTAGGCAACTTCGATGGATAGCTAAGACCACAGAAGAGATAGACTATCAATTCCATTGTCAGATAGTATTTATCACGATATTGGCAACTTGATCAGTCCGCAACGTTCACTTATATACAGAAACACTTGAGTGGACGGAAATCTGAGGAAGCCAACAAGAAAACAAGATTTAATGGAGAGGTCTGATTAATTGTATTATTAGCATAGGCTCATTTGCGACACAGTTTGTGTAAAACTTAGAAGTCTGTACGTGTATGTATGATTCACCAAGACATATATAATGTTGCTCATGAATGGTCACCCGATATTTCCCTATCGTGTCACAATAAACGGAATAAAGCAACACTCAGAATTTTTTGCAATTAATTTTAAGTATGAGTTGATATAATTGATTTTAAATAGTTCACTTACTGGCTCTGCCATTGAAAACTACGCATCCTCTATTAACTAATATTTGTCGTGTTACTTATCTAAAATTCCCTATAGCTCAGTTTTTGGGCCATTAAAATAATTGGTTCTTTCAAATGAAATATGCAAATTAACTAATGAGAAAATTATTAGTATAACAAAATAAAATATAAAACAGTGAACACTGCATTATGTAAAGACCGAGATAAAATTTTGAATGGTATCAGCTCCAATCTCGAATGCTGAAATTTTTCGAGGTAACATGTAAAATTCAAGATTTTTCTGTCAGCCAGATAATGGTTACTCGACTAATAGATGAAATCATTCGTCATAGCCATTAAACAAAAATGTGATGACAATCTAAGTCAATAGATCCAAATATAAATTGTATTATTTTATTTAAATTTTAATGCATTAAAGCATTAAGTTTTAAAATAATAAAACTAATTTACGAGGACAATTATGAACAACATAAAATTTTCAATATCTTTTTTGTTTATGGTATAATTTTGAATATATAATAATAAATTTATTTAGCAACAAAGGCCAACAGGCCCAACAATTGAAATGATGAGGTTAAAAATCAAAATTATAATATGTAAATTTGACTGGCAAAGTATATAACTATAGGGGAGGAGGGAGTTGAGAATAAGAATTCCTTTCATGAACTTTGTGATAGTTCATTCTGATGGAAAGGAGATTCCATTGGACGAGGAAGGATCGACTAGATAAAAGAGAGTCCGCACGCCAGTGTCGCGTGCAGGATCACTGACTTCAGTAAAGCGAGGTTACGGTTGATGGAAAGTGCGGAGGAACCAGCGTCCTCCAAATTAACAAATATAGGCTAACCAGACTTAGTTAATTATTTAACTTATTTTAGTTTTATACACTTCTTGAATGCTCTGACATGAAAATGAGAAGTGCATTATAAATTGCATTAAAGATATTAAAATAATCTTGAATATTTATTCACTTATACATGTGTGATATTGAGAAAACACATCGAAAGAGAAATTCGAGCAACATGGGTATTCTGTTAAAGAAGTTCAAACCGTTCTGTCTTATTTTTAATAAATTATGCTATTCAAGTATGAGCTTGCATGAAGAAGGAATGAGTCAAAATTAGAAAAATGATGACATTGCATCTACCTTGGAATACTTTAAGCATATTGCCAAACATATTTTTCACATAAAAGAATAGCGGAAAGTAAGAAATAGGTATCCTTTCCCAAGCAACATAGTTTAAAGTTGTTGAAGACCAGGATTAAAACTTTTAAAGTAGTATTAACGTACCTGCATCCACGAGAGATTGCATGGTCGGAAATCTTTTCTTTGCAGAAACATGCAGTCTCGTAGCTGCAATAATTAAGCTCGCATTTAAATAACGAACGCTTGTCATTCGGATATTACGCTTCCTAGGTTCGTTACCAGGTATATATGAAGTTATGGCCACAGTAAAGGCGGTCACCCATGGTATTGTCATGAAATGATCCCAGAATCGTTGGTAAATAAGATTTACATAAAATCCCAACAGAAAAACTATCGGTATCATACTGTGAAAATTAGTAACAAATAAAATAAGCCTTTCAAACTGCCTAAACATTAAAACAAATTCTTTACCTCTGATGCGCATGGGGAAGAGCAAATCTATAGATAACACTTATTAAGAAATAAAGTGAAGTGAAAATCAAAAAATCACAATAAATTAACTTAAAAACACAGCCTCGCCATCTAGAAAAATGCAAAATAAATATATTACCGTAAGAGCAATTTAAGAAAAACTCCGAAGCCTCCTGTTAGTACATCTTGAACATATTGTACAGTCATTTTAACATAAAACTTATATAAGATAGGGCTAAAGGCTTAAGAATAATTACACTCCCGGAAGTTTTCGACCAATTAAGCTCCAACTAATACATGTATAACAAATAAATATAATTTCTGTCATATTAAATTTTCATGTAGAAAGGATACAAGAATAAAATAATCTAAAGAAATGAAATAAAAATAAAAAATTAAAAAAGAAAGCATTTTATTTAGTAATAAAGACTACCTGGCTCAAGAAATGTAAATACAAATTTACAAAAATTTAATTTTAAAGAAAGTATTAAAGTAAATTTGAACATATATTATATATTCACGCTTTCTTTGGGAGAATAAAGATTTTAATCATTTAAAGAAAAGAGACATACAAATAAAACGCTCCAGTTTTAAGTAAATGCTGTATGACATCACAAAACTAGTTAGATGCCAAGATGTTTGAGAGTAGTATTGTTGGAGGCTTTTATTAGGACCGGTACTGCGTTTTTCAGAAAATGCAGATAATGTTAGTTGGCGTAACAGTGTCCAGAAATACTCCTAGACACTTGAGACGAGCTCTAGTTGACTTGGGTTGTTGTTCCTTTTCTTTTGGCGTTAACATCTGTATCGAGTTAGCAGATGAGTAGTCTCGTATAAGATTTTCACTGAAGGGATTTAATACAGATGTTGCACCGTCTCACTAGTTGTGCCGGAACAAGATTGGTGTTATTGAAATTACCAATGTGTGTGAAGCAAATCCAAAAATCAGCGTTGACTGGCTATTGTTTCAACTGTGAGGCGTTGACATCAGCGGCGAGAGACTGTGTGAAGACTAAGTATTATCTCGTTGAAGATATGCGACAACACTTGGGTAACTGGAACACGTTATGGTCAAATAAGAAGATATTGCTCCCTCTCACTAGTCTTACAGCAAAGAGATTCGCGTGAATGAAATGGACATTGCGTGTGAAGCAAGTCCAGAAGTCAAGGTAGGTGAAAAGTCAGTATGACAGGAGACAGCACGCACACATAGTGCACAGCAAAATGCAAACGTGATAACTGACTGGCATGCTAATTTCACCTTGCTTTTATAGTCTGATATCGAAAACTAACACGCAATAGGTTAAGGGCAGATTTAGCTTGTTTTAATTGGTGCCGCGTAAATTAAATTTGAATTTCATTTACGCAATATATCGGCGAATTTGTCTTGAGCCGTTATATGAAATTACTCTCTGAAAATAATAAGAACAATCCTCTCGGCGATGCTCGATAAGAAATGTGTGGCACAGTTCGAACCAAGATAAAAAACTGGTTATTATTCTGCCTATAACTATAAAAAATATATCGTAAATGCTAGACTGAAGTATGCTTTTTGTTGCTTCAACTATGATATTATGCCAAATAGCCACTAGGAATTGCTACATAAATTGTTATCTGTAGTGGCCGGGCATACCCCTTGAGGCAAAATAGAGCAATGCAAGTTTTAGGAGCATCGGCTTGAGCATTTCAAGATAGATTGCAACTGAAGTTGCTGGGTTAAAGTTGAAAACTTGTCAGGCTGGATCGCCGTCAATGTGTTTGAATACGACCAAAGGAGCTAGTGTGTGCTCGACCTTGTGGCCACTATATACGTATATTGGTCACTGTGCAACTGGTGATGCATTGAAAGTGGCCTGTACTATGATATGAAGCAGATAATTACTTAGTGTTGCTATACAAAGGCGTTAGCTCTAAGTAGCTGGTCATATCAGAATAGGTAGGTTGAGCTGAAATGTGACCCATACGCTAAAATGTCAAAATATATAAATGAAAATCAAAGGGCTGCGTAAACGTGAAGTAAACAATAGGTAAGCCTTTTCAGAGACGACATACGAATTTGGAGGGGTGATGGGCTATTGTCTGGCCTGGAAAGAGCATCTGCAATGAAGATTTGTTCGCCCTTGACATGAAAGATGTCAAATTGCCATTCGCTTAGACGTAAATCAGTCTTTCCACTCTGGCAGTGTACTTGGCAATAGTTGAATTCGCGTTTCGAAGTGCGCTAACTAATGGTGCATGATCTGTGGGGAAAAAAAACAAATCTGCTGCTGCCCATGATGCTGCTAAACTAGCGCACGGCGTCGTGGATGGCGAGGAATTCTCGACCGAGTGTGTCGTATCTCGTTTCTACTGGTTGGAGAGTACGCGAGTACAAACTGATAGGCTTCCGAACTCCGTCGATATCTTGTGCCAACGTGACTTCAATGGCGAATTCAGAAGCATCTGTCGTGAGTAGATATCGTGGGTGAAAATCTGGATGCGCTAGCATTGTAGCATTTGCTAACGAATTGATGGCGAATCGAAGTAATTACTCGTCTTCAGATGACCAAGTAATGATGGAATTCTTGCTAATTCCTTTTCGATTCCACAAGTGCCTGCAGAAAGGTTAAAGTTGTCTTGAAAAGCCGGGAAGGAACTTGCGATTGTAGTTTAGGACTCCCAAAATTTTATGCAACTCGCTAACGGTCTTCGGTGACTTGATATTCCTGATTAAATTCGCCTTTGACGGCAAAGGTTGAATAATTTGTGGCGTGATACGATGCCCTATGAAGTCCACGGATGTAGTTGAAATCTGCGTCTTGTCACATGTAAAGATATTCGAAAAGGTCAAACGTAGTGATGATCATAGTCTTTCCCATGCCTTCTGGTGCTAACGAGATTTGTTGGTAGGCTTGCCTGAAGTCAGTCACTGAGAAGAAATTGCTGCCGTTGAGTCTTTCAAGTAAGGCATTAATATTGAGAATATGATATGCATCAGATTTGTCACTGAATTTAACTTGCGGTAATCTCCGCAGGCTCTGTACGATCCGTTTGATTTGGAGACTAAGTGCAAAGGTGACGCCCATGAACTTTACGATGGTCTGATGATTCTCTCTTCCAACAGCCCTGAAAATTCCTCTTGGGTAACTTCCAGTTTAGCAGGGGCAGATGAGTATAGATGGAGAATGTTGATTTATTATTCTCGAGAGGTGCAGATATCTCTGTTGAATGATGCACTGGGTTTGGCTGAATGACCTGTAACTCCAAACGCTCGGAGGCAAGTGTCCAAAAAACTTTGCTCAGGTCCGGTGGAGGAGACGATGATCTTCTGATTGGCAAGATCAACAATGAGCCGAAATTTCAAAAGGAAATCAGGGCCTATTATGTTGTGTGAGACCCTGGCGACGACGAAGTCGTGAGTAAAGTCACGCCGTAAACCTTTGTTGAGTAAGCCATATCGGCTGCCATAAGTAGGTATGGGCCCACTGTTGCTGTTGCGAGTAATACTCCTAGCGACATCTCGATCATTGAATCACTCTTGAGAACTGAGACTGTTGCACATATGTCTACGATGAATTCTTCGCGAGTTCTGAAATCAAGAATATGCAGATTTTGGTCGAGCTGTTTGGCCGGGTCATTCAAACAAGTAAGCTGGTGTTTGCGACAGACATTTTCAGTTTGTCTGTCTATGTGGTATATTCGGCTTAGACGGAAAGAGTCAATAGGAATGTCAGATTCTAAGTGATTGCTTCCTTGTGGCGCCGTTGATGCCGTTGATGCGCAAAAAGTACGGTCTTCTACTTTCTGCGCCATACGTTTCCTGATCCTGACGCTCCACTGCGCCTGTTTTCCATGGTATTTCCAGTCAACTGTGGAAATTGGCAATCAATTGTTAATTCTTTCGTGCGGTAGTGAAAAACTTGACAGGAATAAATAAATTCTGGTGATTGTAACACCAGTTATTTGGGGCATATCTGTTAAAAGATTGCGGGGATTTAGACCGCCGCCATTTGTTATTTCGTGTTTTGTGTGGAAAATTGTGTTTAGCGTTGACCTGATTTAGCTCGGATTTCCCTATGACCAAACCTTCTAGAACTTTAGCCATGTTCGCTATTGTCCTCTCTAAAGAGGGGATCCTATCATCCTGCGGGAAAGGACAAAAGGATGACGAATTTACCTAGGTACAAAAACAATAAATTCTAACTTGCATATTTAAGATAAGTCATCTATAGAGAGAATGTTGTGGAACTGTCTAGCGAACAAATTTAGTGAGTTTGGAAGATAGTTAATAAAATCAACCTTAGCCTCATAATCAGAAATATTGGTTTTATACTAACTTTTCCGCAATTCCAATGGGGCCAATGTTTGGCATGTCTAACTGCGCATATTTTTTTATCATCTGCTCAGATTCTGTGGGACTGTAGAGGCCCTTTGGTCACAACCATAAGGGGGTCTCTTGGATGCCAGGCCCAGAAAATCCATATATGCGGAATGATCATCTATCTTGGAACACTTAAGTTCCTCTGAACTATCTCTTAAGCTACAATCCTTAAGTCCACTAGCCAACTGCTCTGTATCCTCAGTATTTAATAAACCAACCACATTATTATTAAATTACTTGCAATTTAATTATTATAATAAATAAGCTTACCAGGATACGCTGATATCCACAGATTGCAGAACCAGATTGATTGAGACCTGAAGAAAATTTAATATCTTTCTGATGATGCGTAATAAGAACGATTTACAAAAGTGGATGAAAATGATTTATTAGCAAAGATTCGAAGATGGAACCACGCAGTGTCCCGCTTGTGCAATTCAGCAACTCAGATCAAAACTAAACACTTTCTTCGACAAGAAAAGTCAAAACTTCTTGACAATATGAATAAAGAACTTCAAAAATTTACAATTCTTTTTTTTTCCAAAAATTACAATATTGTTTTACGAAACCAGCGATAACATTCAAATGTCCAAAATAAAATTGATTTATTTTTATATGAGGAGTTAATTGATGTCCAAAAATTAAATTAACCTCCACAGGACCCATTAAAGATTCTACTTTAATTTGGAGGCCCAAAATGTGATTGGGTAGTTTTCTATTCGCCTCAAGCTTTGGATAAATCCGTCGCTGAAATTCTGAAGATAGTTTAGCAAAAACCTTCGACAGTTTTTAATGACTGCCATAACCTGGAAACGGGAACAAATCGAACTCTACACGCACAAAGAATAGTTCGCTATCTCCATCCCAAACAGGAACATCAATATCTAAAATTGGCCCTGACAAACTAACAATCTTATGCGATCTTTAAAGCATAAATTTATAAAAAAGATTAAAATGTATAAATATACTCTAAACGAATTGCTTAATCACAAACGTCTTCCACAATTGAAACAGAATCTTCCGCAGTTGAGTCTGGCGTGATGAGCACAGAACACAGGTGAAATAAGTTCTTTCACAAAATTACAATTCACAATTCTACACTTCCGAACAGTCAATGTTCTTTCACAAAATCAAAAAATATTCTGGATACAGATTCCGGTTTGGCACCCGGGATAACCAAGATGAATAGTTTTGTACGTAGGAAAACATTATTGAATAGAACAACTTCCTTCAAAATAATTCCCAATAAAACGTTGCCCACAAGAGCTCGACTTTAGAAAGATTAAAAAAAGAGTAAACGTGGTATATGCAAATGTCAATTCTCTCTACTCACAAAAAAAATGAAAAAAACGGTCGTTTATATTTATACTAAACGTTTTGTGCTTTGCTAATAAGTAAAAAAACAGTACAGTTCTCAGTATCCTGGCGCGGTCGCCAAATTTGTAAAAACCCAAGTTTCAGGTAAATGCCGTACGACGTTACAGCGTCAGTTAGGACTTAAGGATAGCTGAGTTATACTGTTGAGGCGCCCTTATTAGAGCCAATATTGCGTTCTCCGGCAAATGCCGAAAAATTCAGTTGGTTTAGCAGTGTCTAGAAATGCTCCAAGACACTTGAGATGAGCTCTAGTTGACTGGGATTGTTGTTCCTTCTGTTGTGGTGTTGACATCCGTGTTGAGTTAGTAGCTAAGTAATCTCGTTGTAGATCTGCAGTAACTGGTACATTGAAGGGTTCAAATGTAGATGTTGCTCCGTCTCACTAGTTGTGCAGCAACAGGATTGACGTGACTGAAACTGTCAATGTGTGTGAAGAAAGTCAAAAATCAGCGTACGTGACGATGGCAGACAGCACATACACGTAACGCATAGCAGAAGGAAGACGCTACAACTGATTGGCATGGTAGATTCACCGTGATTAAATAGCCTTAATTTGACAGCTGGCACGCCATTGGTTAACGGCAAATTTCGCTTGTTTTTAATTGGTGCCGCGTAAATTGAATTTGAATTTCATTTACTCAGACAAGCCTACCACCACATCCTGATAGCGCCAGAAGATATTGAAATGACTGTGATCATCACTTCATTTGGCCTTTTCGAATATCTCTACATGACTTTTAGACTTAAGTGTTCTACATAGACATTTCATAGGTTCATGGACAACATACTTTGCAACGACGCCGCTTACAATATATCATATCTCGATAACATAATGGTATTCCGTCCAGACTAAGAATCTCATGGCAAGCATTTATAAAATGTCCTATCACACTTCTCCAACCACGAATTCAAGATCAACTGTGACAAGACGCAGATTGCAAACTACATTCGTGGACTTCAATCAATTCGTTAGCAAATGCCACAATGCTAACACATCCAAATTTTCAACGACCATTTATACTCACGACAGATGCTTCAGAATTCGCTATTGGAGCCACTTTGGAACAAGAGATCGACGGAGTTCGGAAGCCTATCAGTTTCTTCTCGCATACTCTCCAACCAGTAGAAACGAGATACGACACTTTCGGTCGAGAACTCCTCGCCATCCACGACGCAGTGCGCCATTTTATCAGCATCATTGACAGTAGCAGATTTGTTGTTTTCACAGATCATGAACCACTAGATAGCTCACTTCGA